>JASANE010012242.1:0-97588 GCA_030248225.1 Trileptium ribeirensis | reverse complement strand
ATTGCTAAGCATTAATTTATGAGAAACATATCTTTTGATTAATCACTCAAGTGTTAAATATGAAGCGTATTGTATGCACGCCAAAATTTCAGGAGGCTTCACTAATGACATATGTGTTTATACAGAGGATCATTTGTTTATTTTTGGCCCGATTTACAAAGTTTCACATATTTTTACTCCAAAACATGCGAAGTATACAATATACTTCAATATAAATCAAAAAATGCATTCACAATACCTCGATATATATTAAGAAATCTATACAATGTAACCTTTTATTACTACATCACAAAATTAAGAAATTAAATTGAATTTTTGATGCACTCAACTTGTTTCTGATCCTTGATTTGACATATGCTGTACTAGTAATGTCTGTTCTTTATAGTATTGGAAATGTTTTGTTTAGAGTCAAACAGCTATCCTTATAAAGAGAGAAGACGAATGGTTTTCGAGAGTCGACAGCTTCATATACGAAACTAAAGTAAGCGTACGGTATATTTTATGCTAAGTAAGATGAGGCTTGCACATAATTGGCCGCTAGCTATAAAAATTTAGAGGCCACCGCAAAACAAATTGTTACTCGTATGTATGTTTATATATGTATAGAAATATTCCACACAAATATACACATAAGTACATATTGTTCAATATTTCAGCCAAATAAATACTTACGTGATAACTAAACTAGCTAGATCTATAAACGATCATATTGTGGAATTATTTCGTTCTAAATACAACTATGAAAAAGATATCGGCTTTTTCCAAACATCAAACACAAGCGGCACCTCAGGGTTAGTACCACTGAGCCAGAACACCAAATAGATCTTCCTGGAATATTCGAGGTTACTTGGCCCAAAAACTCATGACCTGGGGGCGAGAAGACTGGTTTCCTTTAGGTTCAACTGGGGTCGGGGAGACTGACAAACATGAAAATAGCGTAAATAATGGATTCACAGTAAGTATACTATAATAATGCACATTGTATAGATTGGCGGCAATTGTAGTGTTTTTAGCCTTTCTGGGCAAAAATGCAGTGTTTTAGGTCCATAAGAAAAACTGTCACATGTTTTCCACGCAGAGAAAATGTTTTTAGTCGTGCAGAGCAATACCTGGGGGAATTTGGGAAGCAAAAATACCTGGCAGGCACCTTGGGGAGGCGGATATATCCGGCGCCCCGCCCTTTCCGTAGGGCAGCCAGTTATAAAAGATCGACGATGGCCGATTAAATTTTAATATTCCATAGTTGAGGTGTGCAGCTGAGTAATGTTTACGTCGATATATTACGCAAAATGGCTCATGGCGCGACAGAAATACTGTCTGGCATCGATTGCGATTAAGTGCTATTTTACTGAGACGTCAGTGTGCGTGTTTTAGAAGCATAATTCGCGAAGACTATAAGAGAAATATGCAAATTATCTCTTCTAAAGTAAAAACACAAGTTATTGTAATAATAGAGTTGGCGTGGCCGTCAAACACCCTATTAGCGTATAGTATATTTCATATTTTATTACCAGGATTTTGCAATAAGTGATGTGTTTTGCACTTAGGATCTTGTGCCTGTGAAACCAGCAACATCAGAATCTCCATCTCGTCGCCTGCATCATCAGCGTCAACGTTCGAGGTCGCCGGTTATAACGCACCGAAGGTTACGTCGTGGTCCGCCAAGCCCTCCAATGTCACGCCGTCGTGATCGTTTATCGCCTTCTCGTTTAAGCCACGATTCATCACGCAATTCTCATTTGCATCACCGATCTTTAAGACAAACACAGCGTGATCGAGAACAACGCCGAAAGCCAGTTTCACAGGCCCAAGACAGAGATCAAAAGAGTTATGGTGCTGACTTGGTTAATGAGGTAATCTTATTTATTACCGCTGGGCTGGGTATACCCTAAGTAATACCAAATATTAATTAGGCTAAATGCAATTTGTCCTATCTAGTTCCTGAACTCAAAGGTGGAAACTGAAGGACACATCAATATCCTCGGTGACGTTGAGGGAAAGTTTAACTGTCACCTAGGAATCATGAACAAGTAGCTAGTGTTACTACTCCATGTAAGATGCCAGTAACCAATAGTTTAAGTTTAATTAACGAATATTTTTATCCCAGCAATGACTAGAGCTCATGAACGGATGGCAGGTTATCTTGATTTTTTACCATATATTGTAATTAACGTTATTAAAAGCATTTATTTGTGTGTATCTTTGTTCATGACCGAGGGGTAATTAACTTCATTTTAGACCAAAATGAAATAGGATTTTGATGTCTTTGTTTGTAAATCGATAAAGTGATTCGATGAAAATTTTCACAATAACGCTGTCCTGACTGTCAAGATATCAAAACTAACCAATTTTGTGTAAAAATCGCTTAAGCTACGAAACAAGGGGAGAAACTATTTTTCCAACCAGAATCGGCCAGTCTTCTGGCTTCATCTGGCTGACTAATAATTGAAAGCAGTGGCGCTAAACCCAACGGTCTTAGCGCAACACCTAATTACATGTGAACATTAGTAGGAAAATCAGCGAATACATTCCAAATGCTGCTTCGCCATACTGAAGCTTAAAAAGTTACAGCATAAGATTAATTTTAGTAGGAATAAGCGTTTTGGTACATTTGCATTCTTTTAGAAATTGAACTACAGCCAGCTACGAGCAAGTAACAATAGTATGTGTTGTACATGGATGAAAACTAACACTTAAAACATACCGAGGGAGCATAAAAGGATTGCATTTCCTAGCACTCTATGCATAACTCATGTTGGATGTCTTTAAGCACTACTATGGTTTAGTGATTCTTGGAAGTGCCATGGTGACGCCGGCTATTAAGAGCTTTTTGCTGCTAAGTTATTTTTCTTGAGTCGTTTTCGAGGATCAAGGATATTTTTTAAAATGCGTGATTTACTAAATGATAATGATATGATCCGGGGCATAGTTTACCTTATCCGAATATCAAGGCAAATTTGTTGGATATATATCGTATGTCCGGATACCTTTTCTAAGTGCAAACTATTGGAGTTTTAGAATAGAAGCATTGTTTTTGCATAGGTGGCAGTTAATGCTATAACTGCTGTAAAGTTTTAATTTGTTTGCATAAACCTTACCCAGCATTACACTTTTGTAACAGCACTTTGTCACTTTTTCCAGCTATCGTTAAACTTTTAATTAACTAAATTCCACAAAATTAGCAGTTGTTTCAAATCCACACTTTATAGAAAAGAACAATGATCTACTATACAGTTTTGTCGCAAATAGATATAAGTCACCAGTTGTGCCTTATATTAATTTTGGTTGAGTGCATGCTACGCGGACGCTGAAACGAATTCTATTCGTTTTCTGTATTATATTTTGCAGTGGCTAATATATTGCCACAATTATAAATCGGTAGGCAGTAAGCAGCGAGTAACCGGAACCGGACCTGCGATTTTTAGTCCCAACCGGAAATGAAACCGGAACCTGGTCTTATCAGTAAAGTAAAATGCAAAAAGTACAAAGGAGTCTCATGCTTGTTGATGGCGAACGATATGTATATAAGGTTGCTAAACCGGTCAAACACGTTAGTTTTATTGTTTAAAAAACTAGGTTTTAAATTTGATACGTCGGGTACATCATTACCCGTTCGAAGCGCTGCATAGGCATATAAATGATACATTTCTATAAAAATGTTAAATTTCGGTATTTTCAGTTATTCAGTATATATTTCGGTATATTCAGTTAAGTATGTGGGTTTATAGGTTTTTTGGTTAGCTGGATACAATGAATGAAATTGTAACTACGTGGTAAGTAACGAGTTCAGCAAGTACTAGGACCCGAAAACGTTAAATTTTTTCTTAAAATTATAGTCTTGTTGTAGGTTGTGATTTATAAATTTGGAACGTTTTCACATTGTGGTTTTTTTTAAATAAAGGTGAGAAGAACAATTTCAACATGATTAGAGAAAAATCCTGTTGAATGTAACTTCAAATTTATCAATCTGCAGCCAAAAAATAGTTTTCAAAATTTTCTCAGCCTATTGGGTTATACTCCGTCGTTGTATAAAAAAATCGGGATCAAAATGCGTATAAATTTGTCGTTGTGTATACGGTAATTAAATGAAAACGACATAATTTTGTCACTATTTACAAAGTTTTGCACTTTTTCGACACTCCTCCATGCCCCCACTTAGCAAGTATGTCTCTCCATTCCCACACTTAAGCGAAGAACCACTATTATTTACTGAAAACTTACTTCAAAAATTATAAATATGTTAGTGTTTTATTTTGAAATGACCAAAGTTGTCTCTTTGTGTCATATTGAGTAGAGGTGTAGAAAAGCCTGTTGTGAAAATAAAGATAAAATCAAAGGTACCCGAGTGAACACAAACAGAAAATATTTTACTTTTATGGTTACACAAATGGCATTGAGAATTTTATTGCACTTACGGTTTAGCTTGTTAGCTTATTCTGACTAGGAAATCGAAAGGTTTTTATAACAAATTTCGTCATGCAAATATCTAAAAGTTGTGAAACCGGAACTCTGACTCCAGTGAAACTTAGCCGGAACCAGTTACCGTAAAGCAAATTTTGCCCAAGCCGGAATTCTCTCTTTATGTTACTGCCTCTATATCGGATTATGGGTTTATGATCTTGTATTTTGTGTGGTAGTGGGGCATTGGCCTACCGATGCGCTTAGTATATAATTTCGCACTTAAATATGATTGACTTATCTAGTGTTTTTTGTTAATTCTCTTTCCAGGTAAAAACGTCGCCTCTGAAAGAAGCATCGCCTGTGGTTTTGATAGACTCGAACAAAATGGATACTCCGGAGGTGGGTATTTTAACTCAGCGATTTTGATATTTTTGGAGGGAACGACAGTCGAACAATTAAGTTTAAAATTACTGTACAGTCGAACATTTATGTTATATGTGCTTATACATTTACACATTGCATAATTCATATTGGGATAGCAAAATTGCACGATTGCCATATATCTACTCCTCGATGTCCAGTTGATATCGATGCTTTCTGGTATTTTGTGCACAAAATGTCTAGATATTTTGAAATTGCTCCCCAAAGTACATTCTTCTCACTTTGAAATTGCCCCGAAAATATGCACCTCCAATGCTATCCCTATATTTAGGAAGGTTGTGCAAGGGCCAGGTTTTTACTTTAAGAACTGGTAGTAAGTATATCATGGAATATTGTTTTATTTTAGGGCATCGACGCAGACTATTTAGAAAAACTCGAACAACAAAAACGACTTCGCGAGATGTTGAACAAACGAAAAGAATTGCGTCGTCAACAGACGGTAAAGTTTTGTAGTAATATGTTACATGGAGTGAACAGAGCATTTCAGGTGGTTACAGATGATGTTAAGCTAAAGTTTGCTGCTAACGAGCATGTGTGTTTAGTATAAATTCGTAGATAATGTAAAGTTGGGTGTGAGCGTAGTTGAATGTATTCATAAATTGTGCCGCTAAGTACTAGCAATTTATTGAGATAATGGAAATGTCTTTTAAACGAGTAGCTTTTTTGACAGAGGCGGCGAATTCTGAGTGTAATATATAATTTAGAGAAACATATACAGCTATATTGAGCGTCAATTTAACAAAGCAAACCAAATCTCCACAATGCTGTTTGAATAGTTAGGAGATAATGCCCGCATATTGCTCATTTTCACATTCACAGTGTTTTGAGGAGACCAAAACGTCCACATAGCTCTAGGGGTTGCGGAGATATGGCCGTTTTTGTGTATTTTGAATCTTATGATGGGCCAATTTAAAGACCTATCTTGATCCAAATTCCATTTTCTAAAAGAGCGTAGTAAGGCATTATATACAGTCTTATAGAGGCTCGTTTGCTTTATAAAACGAGTTCAATTTGTTATGGGAGGCTTATTTGCTTTACAGATGAGCCCATTTGGACTCATTTCCTCCGGTTGTGCAACATTTTCGGGGTGAAAATGTTGGAATCCGGACTTCGTGGCCAACTAAAATGCATAAATAGAAGTTTCCAGGTTTCATTTGAGCGAATCCGAATCAATCAAGGCCAGCCATAGTTGAGTTATGCTTGTCACTCAAAACAACCAATAACATTTTCAAATTTCACCACAATATGGTTGAATAGAATTGGTGGCTTTGCTTGTTTCACTCACTACAGTGAGAGGTCAATAATGCTATAGTAACTTGTCTTATCGCGAGTGTGGTCAATTCTGAGTGTTTAATATATAACAGATCCATACTGGATCGTTACGAGGTAGGTTAATCCTGACCATAGCCTAATGGTACCATTTTATCGAATACCCTTAATCCTGGCCACAGTCTAATGGCCAACATTTACTAGACAGTCCAATAATCCTGGCCACACTCTAATGGCCAACATTTACAAACACCCCAAAAATCCTGGCCACAGTCTAATGGCCAACATTTACGCATACCCCAATAATCCTGGCCACAGTCCAATGGCCAACATTTAGTCGAATACCCCTATAATCCTGGCCACAGTGTAATGGCCAACATTTAAGCTTATACCCATTAATCCTGGCCACAGCGTAATGGCCAACATTTACAAATACCCCATTAATACTAGCCACAGTGTAATGGTCAACATTTACGGATTTAGCTGCGACTGTCTCCCAACTCAGAATACCCAACAGAGATGACCCAACTGGGTACGAAACCCACTGTTGCATCGGAATACGTACGTGTATGGAATTAGAACCAATCCATAACCTCTTTGCGCAAGTGAACATAAGCCAATTTCCCCCGTACATACGAACCGACCACAAGACCCTGTTTTCACCCTATTTATAAACAGTATAGATAGCACAAATCATGAATCACGTCCATTAACCTCGTTATGAATAGAGATTTTCGTCATATTTCGGCCTGCACCGCCGACAGTTTTCAGTGATCAAAATGAGTATCGTTATTAACATTTCAGGAATGGATAATCATCGAAGCATTGTGACAGTATATATATATTTATGTATAATTATTGATTGTAGTGCCATAAAGACACCTATTGGTATACGTATCTCGCATCGTATCATTATAACCATCGGCTTGGCATAAATTCTAGTCCGCCTCGTCGGCGTACTAGTATTATGTACATATATTACCATTGCTTTTGTTGTACTTTGATGGCCAGAAAGGCACGTATTATGCATTTGATTCGTATACCCTGATCATATTATATGTATCTGTGTACCATTGGAATCGCTAATATGTATTTTCTAGGTATACGTACACGTATTGGCAGCCTGATTTCAATAGTACTTGTTAATCATTTATATATAATCGTTATACCATTTTCATACCGTATTTTCTTGTTGATAAAGGCCATAAAAGCGCCTATACTTTGCTATGATTCTACATTATTTTGCTATTACCGCGATATATTGTACCCTAATTTGCGGACGTATGATCATAACCATTCACCGATAATTGTTATACCATATTCACGCCATTTTATTGTGTTGACCATGACCATAAAGGTCTATGTTTGGATGTAATTTCCCTGTGTATTTCGTTGGTGTTTTCACAGGATTGTGGTTACATTTCATTGTACCCTTGTAGTTCATAAGTTTGGAGGTACAAATAGTCGAGAACAAGTTGTTTCGTTTAGGATGATTTTTAGGAAAAATTAGGGATCTTTACGCATGTAAACGAGTATTTAAATGGATAGAAAATTCGAGTATGGCGAGCTTTTGCCATATTCGGCTCGTAGATATGTAAGACGGTACGACCCCAGCCGAACCTAATATATATGTATAGGAATAGCCCTACCCCGCATGGTAGGACCACGAATTTTTATAGGAAAGACTGGCCGTGACGGATACCCGTCACGACCATCCTCACGAATGAGGACCACAAAAAGTATGGCTGTTCGCCCTTAATCAACAGCAAATAGCAAATTTCCTGACAATTTTAGTAGGAAAAGTGCAATATCGCTTTACCAGTGTTCAATATTAACAGTTACACTGGTAAACTGCAGTAACTAAAATTTTATCAGTTACCAGCGTTCATTTTCGCTGGCTAAGATAACTGATAAAAGTACAAGAAATTTATGAAAATTTGGGATCAAAAGTATCGGCTCCGGCCGTAACTCCGGAACCGATGAGAAATCGCAAAGATGTGTCTAACAGCCCACAAAATTGTACCCTGAACCCGCGAGGGCCGCGTGAACCTCTTTAATTCCCTACAAAACTTGCGACGGGCTCGCCCGGGAGCCCACCCTCGCATTTTATCGTTCGAAAGTGGACCTGTTACCTATTAAATTGTTCGGACGAACTTGCTGGTTCCGAATCCGAGACTCTTATGGCACTTTGGCCATCCCTGAGGGAAGGGAACACCCTTTTACCCCTTCGCCCTTCCTTTGTTTACTCAAGCCGCGTTGCTTTTCGTCGGACGCTGTTTCCAAGTATGCAAGTGTGCTTATACAGTGTAAGTATATATATTTTCTGATTGAGAGGAGCGAAGCGAAGCGTGCTTATTTTCTGTCTGGGAGTAAAAAGGTCGATGTCCGTCCGTTCGTTAGTTTGTTCGATCGGTCATACGGATCTCAAGAACCACTGAACCGATTTTAAAAAACTTTTTTTGTTTGAAAGCCTATCATGTCAGAGTGTGCACCTGATATTTGGGATTAAAAATTTTGAGCGGTTAATTAGTAATTAGCTAATTAGTTAAGCTTATGCAGCTAAAATAGAGAATTTTGCAATATTTGTGTTATTTATTGAAATAGAATTGTTTCGATCAAACCATTATAGGGTTTTTGGGGTCGAAAAATTCAAATATAATATTTTACCAATGATAAAGCCCTATGCCCTATGCAATGTAGTTACAAGAACATAAAATTGAGTACATTCGTAATGCCACAGCCCAAGCTCCGCTCACAAATGTAGTTCCACTACCGACTAGTGTTAAACTTATACCTTTTTGAGTAAATAACAGGTCTAGGATTAAATTTATATAAGTTTAGTTGTAATAGTACACCGATAGCTTGCTGCACTTCTGCGACAATAGTGGTTCATCTACGCGGGCATCTCTTCTGAGTAAACAAGCTCAATATGCAGCTAAAGACGCATTTGTATAAGCTCATCTAGATTTTATATAAAGCTCAACGTTTTGGATGTTTGATATAAAAAGACACTTATCAGCAAGTATAACATTTATATTAAAGTAATATCAAACTCGAAAAGTTATACGGACATCGTAAAACGGATCCAGTGTCGATGTACTTAAGTAAGCACGCTTTACCTCGAGCTTGATGTGGTGTTAATATCAAAGCCGGTAGCTTAATATAACGTTTACTGTTACAGCTTAATAGAAAGTTTCAATTTATAGTTTGAAGGTTTATATACGACTTATTAGCAGTTCCTAGAAGTTTCATACTAGACTTAGAAAAGTTTCATATAAGGGTAATAAATCAATTTCATTATATGAAAATTGGACATTAAAATGGTTTAAATTTGATCGAATTTGGAGCTGATAAGAGCGTTTGCTCTTCAACTTATAATTGGGGTCAAATCGCCACAAAAGTGCTGACCAAGCACTTCTAACGGTCGCCAATCCAAAAAAATTTAAAATTTGAAATTGTTAGTATTTAAGCAGAGCTGCACGAGCTCTGCACCGTGCAGTCTGACTTCGACAGCGAGAGTTCGGTCGTTTTGCAGACCGGCTCTGTCGTTTACTTGCTTTACAGTGTTACTCGCAGTTTACTGATTTTTTCTTTTGGCTTACTTGTCTTGGCTTAGCGATTGGATGGACCGACGATGGACGTCGAATCAAAGGACCCGAGTACGTAGTGTGGACAGGGAGGCTTAGTTTAACCACCGAGTATTATCTATGTAGGATAGGGTTAGCTTCGAGAGTAGATAAGGTAGAACTGAGAAATTCGTATCGATTGACGATAAGCTTAAGCCTCCATGGACTCCCAGTCTATACTATTGTCTACATGATAGCCCTGCCGTCCTAGCTTGTCCCGCAGACCCATAGTCGTGTTTAGCCGGTCATATGAATTAGTTCGTCGAAGTCATCCTGACCCTCCCTCGGTCAATGAGCTAAGGTCCAAAGCAACGCGACACTCGCGTATAGATTCATTTTACATGATTCCCTGAGCCGAGTTAGGAACCAAGATATAATCCCTGAACCGACCGTAACCGGAACTTTTGGATTGAATATTGGAAAGGAAACTCCGTATCGTCCTTAGTCATTGTTTTATTGAGTTTTGGTAGGTGATTTGTTCTTGCATTTTGCTAAGCAATGTGTCAAATGCGCACTAGGTTGTCAGTAGGCACTCACTGACAGAAATCCGAAACTAAAGTTCATGTTCTATGATAAACTTACTTACAAGTATATTGTCGAACTTTATTAGGATGTCAGTAGTGACGCAAGCTTCTGAATTGATCCAAGAACTTTAACAAATCCGCAGCCCGATTCGCAACGCTATTGTCAGGCGAGCGAGACTGCCCACTCTGAGTGAAAATTTAATAGTATTAGAATATAGAATTACTCTAGGAATGGCTGGAATTTTACCCGGACCTAGATAAGAGTCCTCGCTATCGATTTAGCCTTTAGAAGGTCAAATATCTCATTGGAATCCCAAACCCGATGAACCTGAAGGGGCTTGTCCCCGTCGAAAACATAAAATTGGAAAAATCTTAAGATTTTCTCCAGGAATTTAGTTGAAACCGTGGCCGTTCCTTCGTAGTAATGCCTGCCAACGAATGCAACTTTAAAACTTATCGAGTTCGCATCGGAATCACAAACCCGACGGCCTCGAAGGGGCCTGCCCCCACCGAAAACGCGGAATTAAAATATTTTGAGATTCTCTCCAGAAATCTTGTTGAGACTCTCGCCGTTTCTTCGTAGGAGTGTCCGTTACCGGACACCACTCTAAAACCCAACATTATCAAGTCGGAATCACAAACCCGACGGGCCGACAGGGGTCCGCCCCTACCCGAACTTCAAATGTAAATAACTCAAAATTTACTAGAGAAATTTCTATGATCTATTTCCTATTAATAGAGGCCCGTTAGGCCTTCCATTTGAGCCATTAAGCCCGGCAAAGCCGTGGCCCATCTAAAAGTTACAGGAAATCCAAACCCCGAGCCGCGCAACTGCCGCTCAGATTTAGTTCAAATTGTATAAATTGTACTTCTTTCGTAAGTAGGTTTCAGTCTTGCTTTTATACATATTTTGGCCAGAAAAGGGAAAATATTAATTTCCCTAGCGTTGATACTTCTCACTGCGTGTATCAATATTTTTTATTTCAAAGTTATCGATATCGCCAGATGCGATATCGAGTCTATCACGTCTCCGCCCGACGGATCAATATTTGTGAGGACCGTTGACCCAGTCCTAATAAATCAATAAATAAGGTCGAAGCCAGTCCCTGTGCAAAATTTCACAGAGAAAGGCTGGCAAATTAGGGAGATATCGAAAATTATACGTAGGTTTTCCCCAGCCCCTACCGTGTTGGACTTGGTCGAAAACCAGGAACCCGAACAATCTGAGGATACAAACAGAGTGAATTTCAGTTAGTAAATTTGTTACGGTTGTCCCGACAACCGGGGCCGCCCCTTATTGACCCGTTTCATCAAGTACGAAACGCTAGTAATATTGAATTTTAGTACCAAATAGAGCTCTTTACGAGAGCCGTTTTCAAGTCAAAATAGCTTAAGCTATAGTATTTTTAGGATAGTGTCGATAATATACGAGGCATTGCCACGTATAGTTCTAGTTTTAGTCAAATTGGTAGGTACCTGAATACAATTCTAACCCCTGCCCCTATGCTCTGAAGTTGGCATGAAATTTTTACCATGGTACTGTATAGCCACCTAATTAGCAACAATTAACTAGCGCTCATAGCATTTATTGGTTGTGCCATGAACTAGGGACTCGCCCAAGCTTGTCCCTTTGCCCACATTAGCGTCGTGACCTAGTAGCAATAATGAATGACCCGATTTCTTTAGAATAACCTTCACGTTAAAGCATTGAGTCAAGATATTAAATTAGTACAGAAAATCAACTAAGTAAGACATGTTTGTTAGAGTGTTTGAATCAGTAGAAGTTGAGAATGCCCCAGATCGGCTCATTACTTACACGTTTAAGCGTACCGTTTATTGTCATTTATCAAGGACTGAGCAATTGGTTGATTCTTAACTAGAAAACCTGTCATAGGATGAACCAACCAAATTATTAACTGTTTGTTGACCCGCATTAGCACTCATTTAACCTTGAACCATCAACCCAGCACGATCTTTTGGTCTGAGTTGAACGATACAATCAGCATACAAAGCGTTTGTAAGCCCCAGATATGCAGTACCTTTTTAACCGAATTATCGCTGAACACTGAGTTACCCTACACGTTTATTGTAGCCGTGGAAGTGGACGCAAAGGCAGCGCCTTCAACCACTTTGTAAGATTAGTGAGAGTCCGTTTGGAACTCTCCATCAGACTAAATAAGTTTACGAATTACCCCAAACCAAATATTACCCAAATCATCTCGTGTTAGGACGCGAAATACCCTAAGTTGCACTTCAAAGTCTAAATTTTAGGATTCTTTTCTTTACCACTCGTAGTATCGCAGAATTTTTTGGTAAGCCCATAGAATATTGTTCCGTTGAGCCAAGCGTGAACAAAAGTCCTAAGTGAACCCCGAATTGCGCTTAGAATCGATAATTTATCATTTTTCCCTGGATGCTATTCGATAAAATTGCGTAAATTTGGCAAACAAAATAAAATCTCAAAATTCCTAGCGTTGTTAAAGTGCAGTGCAGTTAATGCACACCACACATAGTAAATTTTAGCAATAAGTTTAGTGCAAATTTTCCAGTAGCGAGTTCCGCAAAACTTAGAGAATTCGGTCCCAACCTCAGCCTGCCGGGACCTATAAGCAGGGAGTAACCGGAATTCCGGTTCCGGTTCCGGCGAAAATCGTGTTCCGGTTGCGGTTCCTGCAAAGGGCAAAAACCATACCGGAACCGGAATTCCGGTTTAAAATTTTTGTTTGAAATTTTCCACGTTTTTGCTTCATCCTGTAAGCCAAACATATGTAATATATATTATACAATGATCAAGCTCCAATACAACCAAGCAAAAGAAAAGATTAACCAATTTGCCGTGTGAAACGTAAGTAGGGCACATCAATTGAGCAGGAATTTTTCATAATAACCTGGAGGAGTGTTTTAAATCAAAGCCAGGTCGATGCTTGTTGCAGCTATTTTACACATCCAGAAGTCTGTGGGATACGTTTAAATTAAACCGGTCCAACTCGGTAACAGAGTCTGGCTTACGCAGAAGTACTTAGGGTATGCTTGGCTAACATAAATTGCGTCAAGCACCCGCCAGCCAGTGCGCTTGTAAACTTGGTAAATCAGTCTAAATTGAAGTAAACTAACGTTATCTGCAACGCAGCTAGAAACTGATTTCTTGGCAATGAACTGTATTTATTGAAACTGTGCGAGCAGCATCACAATGTGTATCATTTGTAGCATTCTGATTAGAAAATTATTATCATTATGATCTAACTGACGGGCACAGTTTGTCCAACGCTAGCCTAAACAGTGTCTCTGACCACTGATCAGAAAATTACCTTCTATCTATTATTTTCTCTTAGAATCGTATAAACCAATAATTTTAAGTTTCCTACAGAAGAAAATGCAACAAACGTATGTGTAGTAAAGGGAGGCAACTGGAGACAGAGCGAAAGTGTATTCTACGCTCCAAGCTTTGTAAGCACATTCGATTTGACGCAGTATACGCAATGGTGTATAGTGGAAGACATTTTTTGCTCTGAATGTCCAAAAACCGACATATTTGATCGATAAATAAACATTATTAGCTTCCTCAGTTTCTTCAAAGATTCAGAAAGGCAATAATACCATCGCAATACATTAAGTTTAATGTAAAAGTTATTTTTAATGCATTTTAAATCCACTATACCTTCATTTCTTCCATCATCTGTTTTACTATATATAAATTTCGAAGACCAGGTTCCGGTTCCGGATCCGGTTTAAATGGACGGTTCCGGTTGTGGTTCCGGTTCCGTAAATTTCGGTTCCGGTTATTCCCTGCCTATAAGCTATTTAGAAGGTAAGTCAACCTACCATTTTTAGCGTTATTTTAGTACATGTTTATGGACGCGAAAAAATCTGTTTTTGCAGTTATTTAGGTCACAGATGAACCTCGGTTTAAGGCCAAATTTTACCGTGTTGTTACCGTGATTGAGGAATGGTTTTATAGGGAATATTGGAACTAAAATTAACCAGTTGTATCTGTGCAACCTGCTGAAAATTTTATCTCATACTTATGGTCACCGTACGTATGTATGTATGCGAGTAGGAAAAGACCAGTCGTACCATTGTCGCACCGGAAAAAATTAGGAGACGTACCGATGTACTCCAGAACTTATCGTTATATCGATATGTATCGTTACTCTTTTGCTATAATATTTTGTCGTATGTTAATCCAATCGCTACTTTACACCTTTTATATTGAATATTCACTTATCGTGTACCATAGCCGTGATTAGGATGAGCAAGATTGAGTCCCGCAATCCCACTTTGTACGCTTCGTCCCGTATGACTCATTTGTACCCGTTATATTACCGCCTTTCGCTTGCCTGAACCTGTTGTTTTGTCGGAGTACCCTCTAGTAGCAATCGTAGTGCTGAGTGAGTAGTTAGTTAAACTTACCCCATTTGACGCCCTGCTCATTCTCCTAATAGCGTACCATACTAGTGACATTGTACCTATTGTATTCGCCCGTACAGTATATTTTTGTCCATACACCATTTTGACTCATCAATAAATACTCGATCAAACCCAATGTGTCCAAGTGTTTTGCTGACCCTAGTAGCTATAGATATTCGAAGGGGTTTGAAATCCGTCACCCCTATCGACAACCCACATTCAGGTTTGACACGCGCATTGAAGAAGCAAACCTTAGCGTGACTCACCGATTCCATAATTGTACCAAATACATTCCCGTGTGAGTACGAATCGCGCGACCAATAAGGAAAACTTACCTCAGAATTAAAAACCTTTCGCTGAACACTCAGAATAGGAAACTACACGCGAATCCGACGTTAAACGTCTAGGGATTTGTCGGACCCTAGTGGGGGCCACTGATTATTGAGAAAGTAGGAAAATGAAGCCCATCCGAATACCTATTAAATACACTTCCCGGTTAAACGAGGATAGGGAATAGGGGTATGGTCTCCTTGGCCTGTGAGCAGGTGACGGAGCCGGCCTCCCTGGGGACCTCAAAGGTAGTACCTCTTAGGCTACGTGCGCAACCCGTCCGGCAGGATCAGAACACATTCCACAATCATAAGCCCCTGCGGCTTGCTAAGCTCCGTAATTGCTTGCGCCTGACCCGGATCAAAGAGAAAAATAGAAATTAGAACCCATTAGGTCCGCCCTTGAGGTTACGATAGCCAGGGTCGTATGGGCATTACGTTTGTGGAAGTGCGTAATGCAGCAGCGTCACGTCGATGTAATACAAATATTTAAATTTATAGACGCGTACACTGTTATATTGCACAAAATACCAGCCATTTTGCTTGAATAGTTATATGCCCGATTATTGCGTATGTAGAGAACACAATGTGTAGGTGGTAAATTGCTCTACAAAATATAAGTAGCCTTTTTAAATGACCTGAAATTTTGAAAATTAATTTTTTTTACCCTCGAACCATTTATAAGATAACGGCGGCACCTCTACAAACCAGTTATAGCGATGATTAATTACACACGTGTTGAACTGTGTGTAGTGAACGTAATTGTGTTAAACTGGCCTCTCCACAGGACCAAAGTTTTACTGGGGGCTTTCAATTTGGTCACTTAGCTGTGACGGAAGCAAGCGGAAATGTCTGGCTGGGAAAATTTTTTCAAATCAGCCGGGGAAAGACCGTGCCCTCATCACCCAGGTTGACCGCAGGATAGTCGAAATATATGCAATTCAAATTATATCAATTTAAATATAGTAAAACAGATGAAGGAAGAAATTAAGGTATAGTGGATTTAAAATGCATTAAAATAAATTTTACATTAAACTTAATGTATTGCGATGGCATTATTGCCATTCTGAAACCTTAAAGAGACTGAGGAAGCTAATAAGGTTTATTTATCGATCAATATGTCGGTTTTTGGACAAATAGAGCAAAAATGCATTCTACTATACACCCTTGCGTATACTGCGTCAAATTGAATGTACTTACGACGCATGAAGCGTAGAATAAACACTTTCGATCTGCTCCCAGTCGCCTCCCTTTATTACACATATACGTTTATTACAAATGTTGTTGTGTAGGAAAGCTGAAATTATTGGTTTATGTGATTCTAAGAGAAATTAATGGATAGAAAGTAATTTTCTGATCATTGGTAAGAACACTGTTTAGGATAGCGTTGGACAAACAGTGCCCAATAGTTAGATGATAATGATGATAACTTTCTAATCAGAATGCTATAAATGAGACAAACTGTGATGCTGCTCGCACAGTTTTAATAAATACAGTTGATTGCCATGAAAGCAGCTTCTGGCTGCGTTGCAGATAATGTTAGTTTACTTCAATTTAGCCTGATTTGCAAAGTTTATACGTACTGGCTGGTGCTTAACGCAATTTAGCTTAACCAAGCATACGCTAAGTACTTTTACGTAATCCATACTCTGTTACCCAGTTGGACCGGTTTAATTCGAACGTAACCCGGAGACTTCTGAATGTGTAAAGTAGCTGCTACAAGCATCGCCCTGGCTTTGATTTGTTAACAAACTCCTGCAGATTATTATGAAAAATTCCGACGAAAATTATGTGCCTTACTTACGTTGCACACGGCATATTGCTTAGTTAATCTTTTCTTTTGCTTGGTTGTATTGGAGCTTGATCATTGTATAGTATATATTACATATGTTTGGATCAGAAATGAAGCAAAAATGTCGAAAATTTCAAACAAAATTTTTAAACCGGAATTCCGGTATGGTTTGTGCCGGAACCGCAACCGGAACACGATTTTGGCCGGAACCGGAATTCCGGTTACTCCCTGATACTGGTTTTGTTATGGCGATCATTTTTGATGTCACCTCAATATAACATGAACTTAACCGAAATCTCGGGGAAGCTCTAAAGTTCTCATGCCTCGCTCTCTTTCTGTGGACAGGAAGGTTGAATATTGGTAATCCATCTAATTGTGTAATAAATGCAAGGTTCTTCAATATCTATCGTATTCGTAATTTGTTATTTAGGCAAAAGCAAGGGCTCGGTCTTCTGGCGGATTATCGGGAGGAAGGCAATCTGTCGACGAGTTGACGACAACGATCGATAAAACGTCGACACACGAAGTATTTATCAGTGGCCCGTCGTCTACATCACCTGGTTCCTTTGGAACAAGGCAGCATAATAATCGAAATATCAAGCCGGAACTTCAAAAAAATTTCCAGTTTGCAACCACTGGCATGCTAAAGACATCTAAGGTATATATACTTAATGTCGCAGTCGTTATACATTGTTCTGGGCGATGGATTGCTGGGTTTTATCCTCGGAAACATGGTTACGAATACCGGGCAAGAAAACAACTGCCAATAAATAATACTACTATTACTACTTTCTGGGTGGCTACGGCCTCAAATTTCCTCATATTTGAAAATTGTCCTCAGATTTTGCAACTATCTTCAAATTTCGCATTTTCGTTATTTCTACTTTATGTCACAAGAGGCGACTTCAAAGTCACTTAAAAGCCCTTACGTCAGTTATGTTATCTTTACTTCTGTATTCAATTGAAAATGAATGAAATGCCTTATATTTAGCAGAACGTAGGATAAAACACGCAATTTGATCAAAACGAACTCACACCATGATAAAAGGCGAAATTTCAATTTTCATATTTTCAAAAAGTTGTTGATATTCTTCAAGTGGGAGGTCCTATAGCTTAAAGACTGCAGTTTTCGAATATTAGGTTGTGCCATGCAAATTTCTACGACTTGGAGAAATAATGGTCAGAAATTAAAAATTTTGTCCCCCCTCCGAAAAATTAAATTTTTAGTGTTTTAAAAATAGGTTTAAAGTATCCTTGTGAAGGTGGGTGAACTGATAAGATGGCTGCGGCGCCTTATAGCAGACCAAACTTAACTGGCATGCGGGTCCTATCAGATGCACTATAGCTTGAAACCTATAAGTTTTGGAAAGTCAGATGAGCAAACTTTTTGTTACACAACCGGCGTCCATTCGGTGGAGCTTGGTAAAAATAGCTCGTTTCTACCCAGGACTCAGTGTACCAGTATACTTAACGGTGAAGGTATAGCACATACAAGGACGTATTTAGCAAGGTGCCTTGTCCAAATTGATGGGGGTGGGACTGCCACTTTCCAAATCTCTCATATTGATCTCTTCACTTGCGAAAAACCCATATTAAACTAAGTCCAAAATTTTTAACGTCTCAAATTTTGTGTTCTCTGTATGCAAAATGTTTTTTAAACATTTATTATTTCCAATACTAAAACAGATTCAAAGCCTAATAATGCTTGTACCACAGCAAAGTACATTAAAATATTGAAGTGTTTAGCATTTGAAGCGAAATTCATTCCGCACTTTACAATTTTTCCCAAGATTGAGCTTGGGGACCACTTTTCGGAAGGTTGCGGACAGGCTAAGTAAGTATTGATTTAAGTTGAAATATTTTGTATGATTACTAGTCTACTGTAACACTGTTTCAGATTTTGTTAAAATAAGGATTGCGATATGATGCCATGAATTCCAAATTTCAACCGTCCTGACTCGCTGCCGACGCCTAGGCTAAATGGCTGAGGCGTTATGCCAGCGATTCTGCTGACCAATTCTGCCAAAAAGGACAATTCTGTCAAAATTACTTATTTTCGACATTTAGGCTATACGAAGCCACGAAAATTTTTGGATTTAACTGTCATACTTTCAATCTGAAAGCTGTGACATGTCCTCGAAGTTAGTCTTTGCAAACCTGCGGCCAGCATGTACTTGTGGAGCTCGTTTATTATAAATTGAAAAATGTAAAATGCTATTACTTAACAAGGTTTCAACTATTGGTGAGTAAACCGGAAATCGCTCTAAATAAACGTTTGCATGGGAGTGTTTTTTAGTTTACCTAGCTAGCTTCATGAGAAATAGTAAACTTAACAGTACTCGCCACAACTGACCGCAACACACTTTTTCTTCGCTCGTGGGGAAATAAAATTTTACTTCGAAATTTAATAATTGTATACTGACCGCTCGTTTGTATAGTATAAGTCAGTTAAGGCGATTACTAAGCCGGTAAGATAACACCAAATATAAAGCCGTGGCCCGAAATAGTACTGCACTATAGCTGCACAAAGCTACAACGTAGTATAATACTTGATGATGCATGCATAGTTACTAAATGTATTCCAGAAAATTGCAGTTACAATAAATCGTGAAGGTCTTAAAATTGCAATTGCTAGTCTGCTAAAATTGCCTTTGTGTCGCTGTACATTATAGCAATTTATCAGCGGGTGCATATTTTTTATTTTACGAATATTATATAAAATTGTGCATGTATCTTCATGTTTGCGTGGTCAAATAAGAACTGTTGTAAAGTGCTGACGAGATCACAAAGAAACCGCTTTAACAATTCTCATATTTTGTAGCGTGGGGTAGCGTGACGCTGTAAATTCTTATAACATGTTCAACGCACTGGGTTTAAAGATGGATATTATTGTTGACCGCAACATGAGATTTCGCACCTTCTGCTGATCTGCTTGTTATTTTAATGATAATTGATTTGGTTCTGGTTTTTAGTACAGCAAATACATTAAACAAAATTTATAATTTTATTACGCTTTAGTCAAAATTTGTATTTGATTTCAATTTTCTGTCTTTATTGTACAAATTCCTTTGGATTTGAGATAAACATGCGCAAATTGTCACTCTAGATTTTGATGTTTGTTGGTCTTGACTCATGTCGGCAAAGTTTACACTCATGTGTAATGTAGTCTAGCAGTTACCATGTGCTATCATAGTAGTTCTGTTCTCAGTTGTTAGCTTGCTACATATTATATAATTGATGTAGCGTTTGGTTACATCCGCTTTTCCGTTTAAAAGTATTTGATTCACTAGTGTGCTCGCATTGGATTATTGTATACGCTGAATGTTTCGCTAGGACTGTAGACTCAACCGCATAGTTATGTGAGTGGAGACCTCACTGTGAATCTTGTAATCTGAGCATATTAATCTTGCAGATCCAAAATACGGCAACAAAACATTAGTTTTGATGTCCTGACTCTAAGCAAACAGGTCCATGATTGTACTGGGCTAGAATGTTACTCGTGTGACATCGTGCCACGGTCTAGTCAGGGATAGTATATTATGTTATATTATAGGCTAATCAGTTGAGATCAATAGCTCGGGGTGAAACAGTGGCGCAGCGGCAAATCGATGGTCGTCAGGATGCGACAGCAGAAATGGGTACCTCAAAATTCGCTAGTTCCGATCAATCGTCACCGAAACGTATTAAGCTGCGGAGGCCCATTGTGACTGCTACGTCTACAGCGACAAATTTACCGAGTTCGGCCGTTATGGAAACAAATAATAGTGACACAAGTAATGTTTCTGATGGTGGCGGTGCTTTTAGCACTAACGCTGGTACAAAACACGTTAAAATTCGTCATCTTCCAGACGGAACCGTTCAATATGTTCTGTTAAGAAAGGTTTCCAAAAATCGTCGCAGCAGCAACGAAACTTCTGCAGCTTCTGACGCTATTGCAGCAACTTATAGTGCAGCGGCCATTTCTGCGGATCAGAATGAGAATGGAAATTCTAACGTTGTTATCGACGACGGCACAGCCAACGTGAAAAATGAGGCTACAACTGAAATAGGTTACAGCGGCCCCTCTCCAATTGCGTTGTTGCGTCGTGCAGCAACTGTTAAACAATCTTCATCAAAAACAACTGCTAGTGCTAGTCGAACCGATGGCCCTTTGGTTAAGGCTCAGTCGAATCGGGCTACCTATTTAGATATGCTTTCACAAAAATCGCCGTTAAAACGACAGTGGACTGCGACTGTGCAGGCTAACATTACAGCAAATGTCTCCGGCGAAGCCTCAACAACCGCCGGTTCTGTGCAGAGCATCAAAAAACCAAATTCGCAGGAGTTGATTAATTCACCGGTGCAACCTGCTAATATTGCAACTGCTCCTAGCACAACTACTGAAATTACTATTACGGACCCTAACGCTTGCCGTAGTGCAAGCCAAAACGATTCGGAAGCCCACATTAATGACAAAGAATGTTCCAGTCCGTTGCCTATCGCTGATGCTGTTTGTGACAAAGTAACGTCAAGAAATATAGACATAGATCCAAAAAAACTACAACCTGAAATTACAAGTCGTAATAATGTGACTGAATCATCAGAATTGGCAGGAGACAGTTATGAGAGCCGTCGGCTACCAGCAACACAGTCAGATGATCAGTATTACAGAAGATTGTACGGGTCAAATGACAGGTATTATAAACACGATAAAAACTTAGATGAAAGCAACGGTCCTTATCGCAGTATAAGTGGAAGCCCTTCCCCAACGATGCTTCATCGTAACCGCTATCGTCAGCTACAAACGGAAGCCGGATTCGTTATTGATCGTCGTGGCAGAAAACAGGAAACTTATCCTTCGTATGATGTCTCAAAACGCCAGTATCATCACAGTAGTGATCGACAGTACCGGCGACATCATCGTCACCATCGTCATCATTATTACCACACCGATTCGACCGCCTATCGAGAATCATATCATGTCGGGAGTTCGCGTTACGGCATAGTTTCGAGCCGCAGCATTAGCCGAAGTCCATATCGAAGTGATGACTCAATACAGTCAGTGAGTCCTTCCCCTGCACGACGCTCGCGTTCTCGCACGCGCAGTCTCAGTCCAGTGGCGCGAACTCGCCGAAGACATCGACGCTCTGATTTATACGCGGCGTTGACTGATGGCGCGAAAGGAACATCCCACTATAATATTGTGGACTCGCGTCCGGTACCACACGCCAGAGTTGAGTTGGGTCCACCGCGATTTCCGATCATGCCGCCGATTTTGAACACTGGCATACCACCTCCGCCAGTAATAACACTTGATACGCCGCCGCCAGCCAGTACACGGCAGCAACCAGCATTCGGACACTATGTAGCACGGCATCCTGTTGCTGCACTAGGTCTTCCGCCACCCACTCCGTCTGGTAATAATACTGCGGCGATGGTATTGAATTTGTCAGTGCCGCCGCCTCAAACTTCCATTGTGGGTCGGACGGCACTGGAGTCTACTAATACATTTGTCGTTCCTCCTCCATCTGAAGACCAGACGGCAAAGCAACAACGAGTACTGCAGACGCAGCCGCTGAGACCAACGCATCATGCAGCAGCACCTCCTCCAAATATATCAATTCCACCACCGAACATTGTCAACTCTTCTAGTGTGCCAGCACCAGCACCACCGTCTCAATCATTGATAAGGCCGCCGCCAACGTCCGTTCCACAACATACCCCTGCCTGCGTGTCTTCAATGCCACAGTCAACTTCTGTATCTACTACATCTTTAGTAGCATCGCATCCGCCGCCGCCCTTTGGCCTTCCTCCGACTTATGTTCCGCCGCCGGCATTGTCTGTTCAACCACCATCCTCGATAACTCCGAAAATCGACGTTGTCACTTCATCAGCAGCGCCAGGTATTAAAAGTACACACGTGGTCACGGCGCGATCCAGTACTAAAGCGATTGCGCCATCCGTGATTGTGCCCGTTACCGTTAAGCTAACATCCCCAACGTCTGTCGTTGCTACAACTTCTGTGATAGCTGCTAGCGGTGGCACGCAGATGGCGGGCAAGCGCGGCTCAACAACGTTTCAAACAATTATTGCTCGGCCTAGTAACGAGGGTAAAATCATGGTTGCAGCTTCGGCGAATCGAAACACTGAGCGGTCGCTAGCGAAACAACGACCACAGCAAGGTGGACGTCACGTTGACAATTTGAAACAAATTGAAGTAACAGAAACGGTAAGTAGGTTTGAATTGAAGTGAAATTGATGCTCAGCGAGATCAGACACCTGCGATACGAAACTACGACATGTAGTTTACAATGTACACTATTCTGTTTTCGAAAGTATTAATTTATATATCAAATACCTATCAGAATTGACCTTATATTAACAGCTTCTTTTTTGTCTTTTTAGAATTTGTGTTCTTTTTCACGTTCGAACGAACATCGACCAGGGCTCGGGTGAACTACATTCATTTTTGCAGAGACTGTAGCATTGTGACTGACCAGACTGTATTGAGGGAATAGGGTCGATACCTTTTGTTCTTACAGACGACTTGCATAATTCTGTTATATATTTGTGTATTATATGCTGGTTCAGCGCGTTGCCTGAATTTAGCCAAAAAGGGTGTACAGCTAGTATTTCCCGCAGTTGACCGCTGCTCATTCTTTGCTCGATCACAGCTTGTTCTTGGTAAAATAAACTTTTACTTTGAACTTTTATGATGTGTTTGTTGCTCGCTCGCTCTTAAGATGACAGTCAATTTTGCTGAATGCTGCACACCCAACTGTGTAAAAATACCACATTCCAGAGTTTCCATAAAATTATTGTTATGAACGAAAGCGAGAAATCGAAAACGTTTAGAAATATATTGTTAACATCGGTAATCTAACAGGCGCGATGATTGCATCAGCAACCACAAATCATATATGTGCCTATGACGATTGATTTCAGAAATTCATTTTGATATCTAAGTATATCCAAATGTTTGACTGACTTCCAAAATCTTAATTTATAAGAACGATAAAAGTTTAATAAATAAATTTACCATATTAAGGCGTAGTATTCGGCATTGTAACGTTTTCGGACTAGCTCTTGTTTAATGTATATATCCCGTGAATTTTATAAGTTTGTGTAGATTTCGACTAGAGAAGAATACTAGTGATCGATAAAATACATATCTGCCTCAGGTTGTGGTTCTCACGAACAGTATTTAAGATGAAAACGATAACAATTGAGCAACCATTGACAAGCGTTCGCTCGCGAGTGGAACGAGAATTTTCAATTTTGGCTCCGGGGGGGTTGAGGAGGTCCTGTTTGTGTGTGTCGCACCTGGATCTCGATAACGGCTGGGCGGATTTTGATGCATGATAGCTCATTCGAATTTAGGTATAGTGACGGAGCCCGATTTTTGATTTTTTCCCGTGGGAAAAGTTGTGGGGCAAAATGACGTCATTTTGGCCCATTTTTCGGGCACCCCCTCCAGTTTTTGCAACTTTTCTCAACAAGTAAACGAGGTATCCGCAAACTAATAGGCCTATTCCATGTAGTTTTACCAGGGCTTTCCAATGATATATAACAAGCTTTTCAACCACTTCCGAATCTGGAGTCTATAAGCTTATAGTTGGCGCCATATTTCATATTTGGTGAAAAGTCGTGGGAAAAACACCGAATGTGTGTTTATTGTTGCTTTTAGTGTCTTATATGGGGTTTTCTGTTCAGATAAACTCATTGCAAGTGTTAAAAATATTGTTGGGCAAATATTTTTTACACTTCTGGTTCATACTTGGCATAAAAAATGACGTTTTCGAAATTTTTGGTGACAAGTCGAGGGAAAAGCACCCGAATGTGTGTTTATTGCTGGTTTTAGTATTGGATATGGGGTTTTCTGGGCAGATAAACTCATTGCAAGTGTTAAAAATATTGTTGGGCAAATATTTTTTACACTTCTGGTTCATACTTGGCATAAAAAATGACGTTTTCGAAATTTTTGGTGACAAGTCGAGGGAAAAGCACCCGAATGTGTGTTTATTGTTGGTTTTAGTATTGGATATGGGGTTTTCTGGGCCGACAAGCTCATTGCGAGTGTCTAAAATATTGTGTGGCAAACATTTTTCACACTTCTGCTTCCGCGGATTGTTTCCACCACTCGAATTCTGGCTCGCAAGTGAGCTTCACTAGTACTCAGAGCGGTGGTGCTCCGGTGCTGTTTACACAGTACGACGACGCTTGAGTATCAAGGTCGAATTATATCAGCATTTGCTTAAGAATTCATACCCTGACAATTAATTGAATTCGAGTGGAATGAGCGAGCGAGTGGAACGAGAATTGAGATAATTGTCAGATTATGAATTCTAAATATAATTCGACCTTGAATCTCAAGCGTCGTCGTACTGTAAACAACCAACACACACTCTGAGCATCGTGAAGCTCACTTGCCGGCGAGTTGAGTGCATGGACAACTGCGCGGACAGAAGTGTGAAAAGATGTTTGCCGCGCGATTCTCGCAATAGCTTGTCGCAGAGCCCCATATCCGATCGAAACCAACAATAAACGCACATTCGGTGCTTTTCCTCGAACTGTAGCGAAAAATTTGCGAAAACACCCATTTTATGCCGAGTATGAACCAGAAGTGTAAAAAATATTTGCCAATATTTTGAGCACTGCAATGATTTATCTGCCAGGAATATGGATACTAAAACCAGCAATAAACACACGTTCATTGTTGCCTAAACTACACAAAAATTTCAAAAACATCCCATTTTATGCCAAGTATGAACCAGAAGTGTAAAAAATATTTTGCCGACAATATTTTTAACACTTGCAATGATTTCTAGGAAAACCCGGTGGGCGCTCAAAAGCAACAATAAACACACATTAATTGTTTCCCGCCGTTTCACCAAAATACGGAAATATGGCGTTGTAACTTATAGACTCCAGATTCAAAGTAATTTGAAAAATTATATATCCATTGGATAATTGATTTATGAATAGGCCTACTGATTTCCCGGATACCTCGTTTACTTGTTGAGAAAAAGTTGCAAAAACTGAAAATCGAAAAATGGGCCAAAATGACGTCATTTTGCCCACACTTTTCCCACGGGAAAAAATCAAAAATTCCGTCACTCACCTGCATCATCATGGACGGCCCCAGCCGTGTCCAGGTGGAGCGCGCAAAGCACGGTTGCTCAACCCCCCCCGGAGCCGAAATTGAAATTCTACAATTCGGCGAGCAAAACACAATGGTTGCTCAATATTTCATCGTTTTCATCTTAAATACTGTTCGTGAGACCGCAAGCCTGAGGGGCCAGGATATGTATTTTTATCGATCATATTTTCTCTAGTCGAACCAATCATTTATGTGGTGCTCGGCTCAGTTACGTATTGCTTGATTGATTGCTGTATTGAATATGGTTAATGTTTCTTTCTGTGCAAAAAGGTTATAGTGTAAAAGTTAGGAAAATTTGGGGGCAAATTTTTGGATGACGGAGGGTGTAATGTAACGATGTATTGTACCTTATTATTTGTTTGTCATCCGTGCAATACATTTACTGTGTGTTTACGGCCTACATTGTTGATATAAAATGTATACAAAAGTATATGAATTGTATATGTATATATCTATGCGAGATGTGTAATTACGTATGAATAAGTTATGAATTTGTTGTGTATCGAAACAATGTATTGAAACAACCTCACCATCATAAGTGTTGTATTATGTATGTATGTGTGTTTAGATAAGCTTTCTGTGTCCTGGAATATATGTACTATTTATTGCTGGAATTTTTATACAGGGTGCAGGAGAATTTTAGAATTTAGCTAATTTTGAGGGAATTTTCAAGGGAGTAACAGAATAAAAAGAGTTTATGTGAGTCTAGGATGGAAATATATCGAATTTGAGTGTAAGGGTTGGGTGCCTTAAGCATTAGGCCTACATTACCGGATATGTGTATGTGTATGTGCTGGATTTTCGAATAAAATTTTAAATTTTGTGTATACTTAAGAATTCGGGGAATTTCATAAAAACTTATCCTCTAACGAATAAAATTCACTTAGGTTTAAGAAAGAATATTACGGGAGGGGAACCACAGTAAAACTTGGAAAACTTATTATGGAATTTGGAACACTTAGAGAAATCAATAGGGATAAAATTCGGAGTAGACTTATAACTCGGGTATTTAAGCGGTTGCGCAGTCAGATCAGGGCTTCAGTTGGCCTCAGAAGAAGATATGATTAGGTGAGTACGGTTCGGCCGTTTATATGTTTAATTTGTGTAGTTTGAAATTTGTTGTAGTTAACAAAATAAAAAGTCTGCATTATAAGTGGTGACACTCTAAGGCCTTAGGAATAAGCTACAAAAGCAGCACTAAAAATTCCGTTGGAGAATTTTGTGTGAATATTTGGTGGTGTTAGTTCGTGTGTAATCTACGGTGGGACTAAACACCCCTAGGACCACGTAGGTTACAACGAGCCACCTGATCGCTTAGGCCGTGCCCTGCTGTCTTACTGACAGGTCTCGACCTTGTACTACAACACTCTGCGTTGGACCTTTAGTTATCTTATTCACAACAATTTGTGTGTCACCATGGCGCAAATATTTAAACTTGAAAACTTTCAAAAATTGAAACTTGTGTAAGTTATAAATCAAACCACATCACTTTGCCGAGGGATAACCACGTCTCCCATTGAACTCGCGGAAACATTTGTGTAAAGGTAACCCTACCGCTGTGGTACATCTAATTAGTGACACCACGCCTGTCCATACTCAACGCACTTATAGGTGTTTCTAACATGGAATTTGCCTCATGAATTATCCGAGGGTGGCGATAGGGTAATTTCCCCGTGTGGGTTCTTGTAGATGTGATGGTCAGCTCTTTAGCTGAAGGATCGCCGTAAAACTCACTGTTGCTTTTAGAGCTTTTAAGATCAGAACCGATGTAATCTCGGCTGTTGACAGCTGTTATAATTAGGCTTTTCTTTTGTAAATTAGCTTTTTAGATGCGACTACAACTTTTCAAGATACGCTCGGCTCTTACGCTGAGATTTTATAATGTGGCGTGGCTGGGAATTTGCGCTATTACAGCAATCTCGGCGCGACTCTAGAGTCGAGCAAAGCCGAGCTCAGCTGAGCCAAGAATTCTCTCCTCTTATTGATCAGCTGCATTCTTTGGAGACCTTTGACAAATGTAGCCTTTTGTTTAGTTCAGACATGGTAGTTTTCATGTTGCTAGAAAGTGACGACTCAACGGCATATTTTGCATCGTAATCGTTTACAATACGTTGATCAGCATTTTTGCATTCATTGAGTATGCCTTGTTCAGTTGACAACGGTGTTGCTGTTTCGTTGTTTGCAGATACGGCCGTTGGTTCTGATGGGCTATAAGTTATGTATCCGTGCAGTTTATTAAATGCCTCCACCCATATTCGAAACCAATGATCATGATTAGACAAAAACTGAGCCATTCGTAGCGTTTTGACGGTGATTCGTAAATCAATTTCAGCCATCAAAAGCGTTTCCATCGCAACAGTCAGTGCGCAAGCTTTTGTTGACTCGCGGCTCGCTAGTCGATGAGCATTCGAGCAATGATCGGCCATCGAAAACAGAATGCGTGCAACTTGGCCTTGGTTGGCGTCGAGCGTTTGCAGTGCGTGGAGTGACCGATTAGTGTCTGATATAAATACGCGACTCATACTCTGAATGAACGGCGGATCAGTGGCCTGATCCAGCGATGCAACAGAATCAGCGACTTCCCTGAGGAAATTAAAAACAAGTTGTCGTATTTCGGAGCTGCTCGAAAATTCCTCGATATACGTTGACCGCCAATTGTGCATGATACGCGATACATCTAAATACCTAGCAACGACGCTTAAACCATTTGCTAGTTTCTGTAGCCCGAACTTGAACCACTGCTGCGAGGTCTACATGAAACGATTCGGAACCACTAGGGCTCAAATTTTAGTATCCTCTTAATCAGAAAAAATTAAATCTGATTCAAATGCAGAAACTGTCATTTTCTAAATCAAAATGAACGAGATTTTTTGCATTTTTGGTGAATTTATACGTGTAAACGCTGTTTTAACATTTGTAGCGCAATGCTCCACCCAATTAGGGACGAGGAATAATAGAACTTGAAAATTTTAGAATCTTGAACCCAACTTTTAAAGGATATTGATTTGGTATATTTTCCATTACAACTACAGCCAAAGTTTGTCTAAAAATTTGACGTGTCAGCACACTTTAAACGAAATGCGAAGTTTGGACACTATTCGGTTTCATCATAAAGATTCCTCAATTTTACCTAAAAAATATTAATTTTGGCTTATTGTTTGCAGTTGTGATTTGTGAACACATATTGTTTTACCGCCTCAACTTTTCACGAAAGTACCGCTACTTCATTGCAATCACTTTCCAACTGTGATTTATTTTAGTGAAAAATAGGCATATCATGCGCCAGGCATATATCTGCTATGACAAAAACTACATAAAGATAAAAAGTTGCCGACGTGAGTTGATCCAGTAACTTCTAGACAGGACAGCGCGGTGTACCATTCCACCAAGGTTGTCTTGGTGTTATTTGAAAGAATTGCAATTTCGAATTAAAATGAAATTTTCAAAGCGAAAGTGAAATTTGAAACAAATACTTCTAGGCCCAGCTCGTTGATCAGCTTAGTAGACTAATTCGAAGATTTTAACTTTATAAAATACGATGGGCCAAGCATTCAAAAATATTATCTAAGTTAATGGCTATAACTTAAAGGGTAAACAGTGAGAGAATAACTAAAAAGTTGTCCAATTAGAAAAATTTCCAGGGATGATAAAAAGATATCTTACATGTCATCTCACAAACACATTTTATCAAAATTTGTATTTGATGACACATTGGCAATGTTTTCGCCGAATTAATGTTTGTAGAGAAGCATCAAGACGCTGCTTCATCCATTTTCTATTAATGTTCCTGACTAAGTTGGGCAGAAACCCCCACTACAGACTTGGAAACTTTAAAACTCTATAAAATTACCAGTGACACCACGATTGACGAGCCGGCAGAGTTTGGCGAGGCCGGTGAGAATGGCTTCGTCGGAAACGAGAACTTTTGTTTTGAGCAGATACGAACTGTCCAGGATTTTAATGTAGTCGTCCACTTTGTGAGAAAAATACTGAAACGTGCTCCAATACGTCATTGATTTTCCCAAAAGCATTGCATAATTGGTTTGTGTTGTCACGTTGGCAGGATTCGATCCTAAGGCCGATCCGATATCATCACACGACTTGGACAAGTGCTCCAAAACGCCTGTGTGAAACTCAGTTTTTTGCTCGAGGATTGCGTTACAAATGTTAAAACAGCGTTTACACGTATAAATTCACCAAAAATGCAAAAAATCTCGTTCATTTTGATTTAGAAAATGACAGTTTCTGCATTTGAATCAGATTTAATTTTTTCTGATTAATAGGATACTAAAATTTGAGCCCTAGTGGTTCCGAATCGTTTCATGTAGACCTCGCAGCAGTGGTTCAAGTTCGGGCTACAGAAACTAGCAAATGGTTTAAGCGTCGGTGCTAGGTATTTAGATGTATCGCGTATCATGCACAATTGGCGGTCAACGTATATCGAGGAATTTTCGAGCAGCTCCGAAATACGACAATTTGTTTTTAATTTCCTCAGGGAAGTCGCTGATTCTGTTGCATCGCTGGATCGCGCCCACTGATCCGCATTTCATTCAGAGTATGAGTCGCGTATTTATATCGAGACACTAATCGGTCACTCCACGCAGTCCGAAGACGCTCAACCGAGACCAAGTCTGCACGCATTCTGTTTTCGATGGCCGATCATTGCTCGAATGCTCATCGACTAGGCGAGCCGCGAGTCAACAAAAGCTTGCGCACTGTGTCTTGCGAGGTGGAAAGCGCTTTTTGATGGCTGAGATTGATTTACGAATCACCCGTCAAAACGCTACGAATGGCTCCGTTTTTGTCTAGATCATGATCATTGGTTTCAAATATGGGTGGAGGCATTTAATAAACTAGCGAAAGATACATAACTTATAGCCCATCAGAACGAACAGGCCGTATCTGCAAACAACGAAACACCAACACAATTGTCAATTGAACGAGGCATACTCAATGAATGGAGAAATTCTGATCAACGTATTTTAAAACAATTACGATGCAAAAAAATATGCCGTTTAATCGTCACTTTTTGGCAACATGAAAAGCTTGCATGTCTGAACTAAACAAAAGGCTACATTTTCTGGTGGTATTGCTGAATGTGGTAATAGCTAGTGTAGTATTGGCACTGGCATGGTGTACACACAAAATTATATGTGTTAAGTATGAAAAATATGTAGTATTTAACACATTTACTCTAAGTCGCGAACTCTACATATAAGGTGTCAAATTCATCACAATTATTGTGCTAATTAAATATTAGTGCTCAACGTTAAATGTATTGGTGTCGCTGACACAGTTCTGCTTCTGGTGGTATTGCTGAATGTGGTAATAGCTAGTGTAGTATTGGCACTGGCATGGTGTACACACAAAATTATATGTGTTAAGTATGGAAAATATGTAGTATTTAACACATTTACTCTAAGTCGCGAACTCTACATATAATGTGTCAAATTCATCACATACATTGTGCTAATTAAATATTAGTGCTCAGCGTTAAATGTATTGGTGTCGCTGACACAGTTCTGCTTCTGGTGGTATTGCTGAATGTGGTAATAGCTAGTGTAGTATTGGCACTGGCATGGTGTACACACAAAATTGTATGTGTTAAGTATGGAAAATATGTAGTATTTAACACATTTACTCTAAGTCGCGAACTCTACATATAATGTCTCAAATTCATCACATACATTGTGCTAATTATGTTAAATTGGAAACCATGTATGTGTTAAATTTAATGCATATTTTAGTACAAACTAACACAATATTATATTGCATATAACACGATATGTTTACCGTTTAGAACTATATATATGTAGATAGAAAATTTAATAAGTATATAATTGTGTAAAATGCCACAGGATTCTTCGACTTGGAACGGAACTTCTGGTCTCACTGCTTTTACACACAGAGAAGTAGAACTAAAAATATCTATAATATATCTGAATGCTACAGCATCTGTCTAAATACTTTTATAGGGTTAACAACCGTGGTAGCACCGAGCTTAGATCCTATCTTAAATAATCAGATGAGCTTAGCCGAACTTCTAACCTGAGCATCTATGCTCCAGCTATAAAGATATTGGTACAAGCCGATTTATTTTATAATAAAAACATTTAACATAATATATATATAATTGGGTCACCATTTTAACAAATGTAATTTATTGTGTAGTGGAAAGTGTTCGCTTCACGCGCTCCGCTTGAATAAATACCTACATAGTTTCTTCAACACGATGTGTAATGTAAAGCCGGTCGAGTAGCGGAATCAAGATTAGAACTGTGCGACTGCGATAAAACTTGAAACACAATATGTATAGTTTAAAAACAGCGCCAAATTTAAAGAATAACATAATTTATTTTAATCATGTCAACTACTAAAAGCAGAAGCTGAATATGTTAAATCGTTTGTGTATGCTATCCTGGATACCGTCAGTAAAATGCAGTAAACACATTCATATACTATTGCACGGTTGCTAGCGTCTTGTATACAATCTGTTTTATTATATTTCTAGTTTAGGTACGTGTTGGTCAGTAGCTTCTGAACCTCTACAATTCCTGAAGGTCGAACATAAAAAAAATTATGCATTATGAAGACAAAACTTCCATATTGGGTCCTTAAAATAACAATAGTTGGTGTAGCGTAGCCAATGGATTGGTATGCACCACACCATGTAAATTTTGTGAGTCAAGCGACACCAAAACTGCCATTATATCATTGATATTGACGATTATCGCACTGGGTGGATTCTACCGAGAACTCGGCCGTCTAGGTTCCACCGACATTTTAATGAAGCACTCTGAGCTAAATTTTGACAAGTCAAGAAATGGACTAAATTTTGAACTGGGAACAATTTTTTGGAATACTTGGGCAAATTACGGAAATAAAAATATTTCAGTAATCTACCCAAACCGTAAACATTTACACCCCGCCACTGAACTGATGGACCATGCGAATTTGATAATATATATTAGCGTGATATACAACACATCATCGTATGCATTATGAGAAATGATTTATATGTTTTTTTTGGAAGCTATCATTTGCATATTTCGAAAGTTCTCGGTTTTTGGTCATTGATGAAAGGATCCAGGACAATGCGGTTTTGATATGCCGAAAACGACGATAGTGTATTAATGTATTGCTGATGTGTTGTCTGCATAGAACTGAATAGTGCGCAGGAATTTCAATTTCCTATCATCCTTTAATTATCCTTATGTATCATAGTACTCAATTTGGTGAGCGAATCATAGCCTTCGCCGCACAAATTACACAAGTAGGATTCTATAACAGGTGCGTTTTATATCATTATCAAGATTTAACATGAATGACTAATATGTTACCGGTGTCAAAGCTGAGCCCCCCGTAAACATTGATTGTTACTAGTACTAAATTTCTATTTTTGTAATCCCGTTAAAATAATTTTTATCCGTGTTTTTTACTAAATAAAAGCGCTGTATTTGTGCAGCCCGATTTTTTGGGACTTTTTCGGTTATAGCCGAACCAGCCCGGTAATTTTTAATGTGCGAAGCTACAGGTCAACCGTTGGTTCTATACGGCTCAGCTGTACAGCGGTGCAGAAATCATCCATTTCTACCAAACTTTTGACAGTTTTTATTTTTTTTTGTTCAATGCTACCCGAGGTTTTTGAATATAATTTCTGGATAATATATAGTTTTAGCATATATAGCATTCGAGCCGCATTGATGACCTGAGTGGAATGCACTAAAATCAGCGGAATTGGTTCATGGGTTAACGACTTAGGCTTTATAAGAATTTGTTTGGTAACCAAAAAATCTAAAAAAATTGCCAAAAACCGTCTCGTAGTGCTGGGTCCAATGGCTCTAACATTTGTGCTATAGCTTCAAAATAATCATGTTTGGGCTGTGGGGTACATAACAGAGATGGAACCGGGTCAGTTTGGGTCACTTTTCTAACCGGGTCACCGGGTCAACATAGTGACCCGGTCTCGCTGCATCCTGATGACTGTATTCTAAATCGCTCGCCCTATCACAGACCATCACCTGTGTTTTAACCGATATACAATTTCGATGCAGATGTATTTATATATTTGTATAGACAGTTTTCATTAGATGTTGAATTTTTAATGTTGTTTTTGATGCGTTTAGTGCATTTTTTATGTTGCGCTTGTTCATTAGAACGGATGCTTGTTTTTGCTTAAGTTTGCTACACAGGTGTGTTTTCTCGGCGAGAGTAGCCTACATTGACACTGAACGTTTAAAGCGGTGTACTGCAAACCTATTTAATATATTTTGAAAAGCACGGAACCGTATAAATTTAATTTTTAAGACTGCATTAAAATTGTATTAAAAAATTTCGGTGAAATATATACGCTCAAAAGTTTGAGAGATTTCAATGAACATTCTCGTGGATTTCAGTGAATATTCTCTTAAATTAAAGGATATTCTCATAATAAATTTAGTGGGTAATTATCTGGTAAGATACGTTTCTCTTGAATTTCGGAGAATAATCACTGATATTCCATGGGATTTTATCTTCGTTTTGTCTTCATTTTTTGTTTTGTGTGTAGACGGAAGTGGACGGGCTTGTAAACAGTGAGATTGAACGATACAAAAATCTGCAGATCACGGATGAGTTCAACAGTTTTAACCCACTAGAATGGTGGGGACAGCAAAAATATCGGTTTCCGTGCTTGTCTTTGGCCGCGCAGCGCATTCTTGTAATTCAGGGATCTAGTGCTGAATCAGAACGTACGTTTTCGACCGCTGGCAGAGTGACGCGCAAAGAACGATCAAGACTGGCTGCCAGTACCGTGGAGGCTCAAGTGATGCTCAACAAAGCCATTAAACATAAACTGATTGCGTAAATAACAACACCAGGTGCCATTTGGGAGGTTAGTTGGGCGCAAGGACGGGTGGACTACGATTGTGGACCACGTCCTCGTCGTGTAGTCCGGGCAACAACACGTGCTTTGTGTTGGCAGAGAGTCCACAGGGCAAATAAATCTCTGGTACATAACCGAAAAGAATTTTTCCTGAAAACTCGTTCCCTGGCATTGTTATCAATTTTTCAACATATATGCGTAACTTACCATTCCTTTAACTCATAAAATACTCAGCTACAATGTATTCATGTGTATATGTATAGTAAAGACAAGAATCGAGCTGTCATGCTCAGCTCTCATATTACTAAATGTCTGATACTAGACATAATTTGGCCAATCGAATAACTGCAGTAAGACTGTATTCAGTTAATAGAAATAGCCGTGAAATTGCGCGACAGTGGTTTGGGCCTTTGTTTTTCGATGGTACTGTGAATGCTGACAATTATATATCTAATAATGCCGCGACATTACATTTATGCGGCGTTCACGATATAATGTCCCCGCTGTTTGGAACTTTTGTCCCTTGTAGTCGCGACCCTACGGTATAGACAGTCAGGGTGACACCCATACTGCAAATCAATTGCCGAGGGTGTACCACGCACCCCTAGCTACTACGTTTTTCTTGACAGTGTCGTACACACCCTTAGCTACCAATTTGGAGCGAATTAACTATAACGGACACCGTCTGTAGCTAATGCGGTTTATTAGTCAACTGTCCTGTGTAGTTTTTTCTAAATTTACGATATTTGTATCTAGCCAATATGAACATTGCTCAAATAATTCCGAACACAGTCAATAAAACTGCCAGAAGACACGGTGTGCCCGAAACTGTCGAGAAGTGGTAATACACGTAACTAGCTACCTTTGAAAAAATTATTAAAAACATGGGGTGTCTAAGACACCATGTTGTCAACAGTGTGCCTGACACTGTGTGGTGTACATAGGTTCCAAACGTTGAGGACATTATAACGTGAACGCCGCATTATCCTAAAATATTCAAGGAGACTTCAAGCTGGTCCAGTTTCAACGCACTTGGCTTTTCCGAATTTGTACAAATGTGGAACCTCCAAATCATATGATTGTACATGAGGGATAGGTTTTTCTGTATATATGTCATCTTTTCGACGAATCCCGTTGTAATTCTAACGTTGTGTAACGACGGACACGAGTGAGACATACTTCGACCACTTTGACTTCGTTGGCAGCACAGTTCGTTGATAAAACTACAAACTTTGCAGTGTTTTAACTATACTTATTATTTTCCAATCCTTCGAACATTTCCATTCTGTAGAACTATACTAAATTTGCTGGAACACAACCGCTGATAGAAGTCACAAAGAGTAATAAATTCAATCATGCGCTTGAAGAGATCGATTTGAATAAGTTTCTTAATTTAAGCAGAAACCTATAAATTAGATATATATGTTTATTACTGATTCCGGCCAGTTATTGTAGTTAATGTTCTACAACAATACAACAATGTATGTTAATGTTAATTTTAATTAAACTAGTTTCACAAATCGAAAAAATTTTACTTTTAGGTCGTGTTGACATTGCGTCTGGTCCTAACCAAATCGCACGTGTATGTTATATAGCGTGTTTGCACACTGCATCCTGTCCGAAATAGCATGCATATATAATTCTTTCGGATCCGAGTCGGATGAAGTATATAGTGTGAAATATAATATTACTATTACATACACACATACATTAGGCATATAGTTTAATCGTGCCGGATTCAAAGTGAACACAATTCCCATCGGATCGGTCGCAATGGAAACAAGCCCTTAGGCCGTGTTCACTTTGTGTCCGATTCGACCTGAAGTGTGTTCACATTGCATCGGATCAGATCAGACAAAAATAACTCTATGTCTGCCGTATTCCTGTGTATCTATATATTTGTATTTATTGCTCACTTTATCCGATTCGGATGCAAAAAATGTGCATATTATTTCGGATCGGATCCAGTGTGCATGCACACTCTATATAACATACACGTGCGATTTGGTTCGGATCGGACGCAATGTGAACACAATCTAACGCCAGCGTATAATAAAGTCGTAATATATTTCTAACATCTATTCGATATAATTTTCAGTCATCGCCGAGAAATTCACTGTGGGAATAGATTTTTGTGTTGTCTTACCTGTGTAGAAATATCCGGCAAAATGATATATATTTCTTATTGTTTGACGATTAATACTAGTATCTCGCAAGCGAGGGTGAAACAGAGCGAGCATGTTTTCATCAAGACCAGTTTTTTGAGCAGCTAATTTGCATAAGTTAGAAAACGGGAGCATGAAGGCGGTAGCTCAAGCTTTGGTAGCTGGGTAGTTGAATGTTTGTTGGTAGAACACTATTTAGTTGTCTTGTTTGTTTTACATAGATTTGTTTACACATTCAGTACACATTGCTACGAGCGATTGGATATACAGGCTTTGGTGTATGATACATTTATAACCCTGAATCCATTGAAAACCCCAAAACTTGCTTGACCCTAAACCCATCAAAAACAACTGAAAACACAAGAAGTATTCCTGCTGATCTCTAGATAACCAAACCACACCGTATCTAGAGTACTAAAAACCCTATATATAGACCATTAGTCTTTATCATCCATCACTTCGCGTTTATGCACGCTATATGTTAAAAATTACGGAATGCAGACTATATTATGGAAACCTGGCTCATTGACCGTTAACCCGCTGAAAATACTTTAAAAGTCATTAAGTATTCTTACTGGACTCTAGAAAACCAAACCATCGTATTCAACGCACCGAAAAACCGATTCAGACATATATTGATGCCTTTCACGCAACAAATATAACCAAGATACTGGAGACATTATATTTTTGTAGCGATCGGGTTCATTGATCCTAAGCCCATTGAAAATATATGAAAAGGCATGAAGTATTAGCGCTTGACTGTATATAACCAAACCGCCGTATTCAGCGTACCGAAAAACCTATATAGGCCATTCTTGTCGCCGTGCACGCAATACATTACCAAAAACGATGAAAACACAATACATTTTGGAAATCGAGTTTGCCTATTGTAAAACATTTGAAATTCCATGAAAAGGTATAATATAGTCTAGTTAGACTATATATAGCCAAATGATCGTATTCTGCTTGCTTGATAAACTAATACACATTCGTTATAAAGGTAAAATAACACGCAGAACATGCCGAAATTTGAAATATGGCTATTTCTTGCGATGAGTCGACGAGCCATATTCAGACCGCAGCGGCCCAAGAAATGGTTTTACAAAAAACGGTGGTCCTCAAAGTTCTTTATCTCTATCAGCTAATTCAGCATGTTCTCGGTCTCGGTTTTTCAATGAAAAGCCTGCGTCACCAGATATGGGCAGCGAAAGGCTGGTACCCGTGTTGTTAGATTTGGCAAAAAATCCTAACCCTGTTTGTGCCATTTTGGTGGCGAAGATATGGTCGGAACTGTTCGCGTTCAACTAATAGGCATATCCACATCTGTTTTGTTATCGAATAAGAAATTGTCGAAATATATTCATCGAAGATGAGTTATGCTTCACAGAGACAAAATTTTCACAATCTTTCCCCTATCGCCAGGGGGCACTCCACTCACTTCGTTCGCTCCGTTTGAATAAATATAGACCAACGACCGCCGTTTACACATCAGGGTGCTGATATTAGACATGATATAAGGGGAAACTCAATTCACTTGGCTCGCTCCGTTTCCATAAATATTGACCAACGACCGCCTTTTATGCGACAGGGTGCTGATATTAGACATGATATAAGGGGAAACGTCATTCACTCGGCTCGCTCCGTTTCCTTAAATATTGACCAACGACCGCCTTTATGCAACAGGGTGTTGATATTAGACGAGTATACTACATATGCTTGATCCGTATAACAAGTCATTATTTTTGCTTGATTCATTACACACATCAGTTGTTATCATTTTTACCACTACAAAATCGCCGTACTGAAAGCGTTGCGGCTAGTTAGTTTGTTTAACCAGCTGAAATAGTGTACTGAGTTGAAACATACGCATAGCTAACAGCCCCAAACGTGACAAACCAATGTGACGTGTGAACATGTAACCAATATAGCCGGACTCGACATATATTAAAACAGAGGTTAGAATTGAAATTTACTTATCTTAAAGCATACACATATATGTAGTTTTATAAATATATATTAAAATACAGCTAAATACATATATATAGTCTCCAGATTAAAGAACTATTCAAAAACAGTGCTAATGTCTAATTGTATATATAAACATTATATAATATACTATAGCGTCAGTACTGTTTTTGAATAGTTCTTTGAACTGGAGACCGCAGTCGGGTCGAGTCAAATCCCGACTCGGGTCGCCGGATCAAACAATGACCCAATTTAATGTCGTCACGTATCATGTTCCATCTGCGTGTAGTACACGATTTTGCACAATCCCAACGTAACAATTGGTGGACTTAGTTATGATCAATGGCAATGATCATGTAATACATGTGCTATAAATATATAAGTACTGCACAAAACACACTGAAACGCAAACACATAGATTTAAACATCTTTTATTATATTCATAGTGCATATTTTGTGCTTGAGTGACTGCATTCAGGTCGTGTCTACGAATAGTTGATCGGGACTGAAAATTTGATCCAGTGCGGGCTCTAAATGAATTAAGCTCTGCTAAATTAACTACAATTGCTTGCATTGTTTTTGCATTCTAAGTTGGATCGGGACTGAAAATTTGATCCGGTGCAGTCTCTAAATGAATTAAGCTCTGCTAAATTAACTACAATTGCTTGCATTGTTTTTGCATTCTAAGTTGGATCGGGACTGAAAATTTGATCCGGTGCGGTCTCTAAATGAATTAAGCTCTGCTAAATTAACTACCATTGCTTGCATTGTTTTTGCATTCTAAGTTGGATCGGGACTGAAAATTTGATCCGGTGCGGTCTCTAAATGAATTAAGCTCTGCTTAATTAACTACAATTGCTTGCATTGTTTTTGCATTCTAAGTTGGATCGGGACTGAAAATTTGACCCGATACGGTCTCTAAATGAATTAAGCTCTGCTAAATTAACTACAATTGCTTGCATTGTTTTTGCATTCTAAGTTGGATCGGGACTGAAAATTTGATCCGGTGCGGTCTCTAAATGAATTAAGCTCTGCTAAATTAACTACAATTGCGTGCATTGTTTTTGCATTCTAAGTTGGATCGGGACTGAAAATTTGACCCGATACGGTCTCTAAATGAATTAAGCTCTGCTAAATTAACTACAATTTTTGCATTGTTTTTGCATTCTAAGTTGGATCGGGACTGAAAATTTGACCCGATACGGTCTCTAAATGAATTAAGCTCTGCTAAATTAACTACAATTGCTTGCATTGTTTTTGCATTCTACATCCGTCTGGAGATGCTTGACTTAGAGCGCGAGTTGAATCATCCATGTTAAGAGTTATATAATAGCTTTTATTAGTTTTTGAAAACTATAAACGATTAAGTTCTTCCAAAATTAGCTATTGCTCGCATTGCTTTTTGCATTCTGGTCCCGTCTGGTGACATTTGACCTTGATTCCGATTGGAGCCGCTTATTTTTCGTATAGGAGAAGCTATATTGCGGTTACTACCACCAAAATTTGGTACCGCCATAATATTCATATGGAACGTCCCACGTCGCCCGCTGAGATCAGCTAATCGGCGTGATAAACGCAGATATGAATCAACTGTTTGTGTTTCAATATCGATGTAGCCTTCTGGAGCCGGTGAAATGTACGGCCAATCCTCAACAGTTTGCACGCGTTTGTTTCGCGGAAAATCGGCGGTACGAAGCTCTATGTCTTGGGCGCGTGGTATCGTAAATTTTCGAAATATATTTCGAAATCCGCCACCACCTGCTCCGGGGATAGCCGGTAGTTCTGGACCCGGCGGAAGTGTTTGGCATGCTGCAGTGTAGAGCTTAATTTCGTCCGTCTGTGTGCTACGTTTGACTAAGTGTATTTTTATTGCTCGCAGTGGATAATTTTGTATCTGTTCATCTCCATCGTCGTAGTCAATTTCGTTAACCCGAGTAAGTATAGGCGAGGTTTGAACTGAGTTATCGACATATTCCAGCTGATCTCCAAATAGATTACTAAAGCCAGGCTCAGGTGCTGTAATTTCGATCGAACCACTACCGTCATCGCTAAATAGGGTTAGCGATAGCCCAACATCCGAGCGGCTTATACGTTTCCCTCGACTTCCACCCATAATCGCAGCTTCGTCGTCAATTTCTACACTGATATCGTCAGTTTGTACCAGTGCGGATATCAAATCAAGCAGCGAGAGCCCAGTTTGTGCTGTGATTGATGCAAGTTCATCTGTGTCAAACTGTGGTGGTTGGTCTAGCTCTGATTCAATGACTTGACACTCATCATTGGTCGTATCTGATTGAACATTTCGTTCAGTTAGCGAAATTGATGGTTGCACAGCCGATTCTACTGGTAAACTGTTCAGGTCGCTCAAATAGGAAAATTTTGTCTGGCATTTGACATCAATCACTTCAAAAGTTTTTGTATTAGTTTGTGTTGCTGTCATTATCACACACGGAGGTTTGGCCCAATCTGCTCGATACTTATCGAGTATAGGGTTCCAGTCAAAAACAGCGTTCTTTTCGCTATAGATAATTGGATCTCCATTTTCAGTTAGCGGAGTTAATTCACCCGATGCATGTAGTTGGTTTAATAACTCGATAATTAAAGGACGCACAAGTTTGAAATCTGTTTGAGTTTCGTTGTCGCCCGGTTCAGGGAATTGCTGCTCCTTGTTTTGACCTAAGTTCACTGTTAATGTGTATTGGCATTTAGTTGTAACATTTTGGCCGTCACTAAATATTTGTTTCGCATATTCTCTGAGTAATTCAATGCCAGTTTGACATTGAACGCTGGCTTTCAGTGTTGATGATGACGAAGTATCGATATCATATTCGTACTGGAGATAATTGTCACAGCAGTCATTGTCATTTGGTTTACTGCGGATAACAAGGTGGGCGACGACAGGATTGACGTTGGATGGTGTTGTCGAGTGCTTGCGGGTTGGAATGTTTTGATGCGACACGGCTTCACTGTCACCTGTTTCTTCGGTGGTGGCGGAATGCTGAGATTGAAAAACATTAATTAAATAATCTTCGGGAACAAATAAACCTCCAACTGTCTGCGTGTGACGCTGCTCGTTCGGGTTCTTCAAATCTAGCTTGGATTTGGTTGACGCTATTACGTCTGAAAGATTATCTATCACATGACTTGAAAGAAATACTTTGGCTAAGTCGTCGAGTACATGTGATTGCGAATTAGGTTTCGATATAGCACCATCATCAACATCGCTATCAGCAAATTGTTTCAGGTTGAGCAAAGAGTAATAGCCAGTTTGCAAGCCAACGTCTTGAAGTGTACTATTGTTTTGTAACATTGTTTCCAGTCTAACGCCTGAAAACGGACTTGCCTCTGCCGAAAGAAGTTTCACTATAAAGTCCTTGCGAGGCGTCTGATTTGCAAGATTTAGTGTTGGTAATGCGTCACAGGTGCCAAAACTAGAACTTTTGGCGCCCAATTGATTGTTCTCAGGTATATTAGTTTGCAAATTTAGTACGGAAAGATTTGTCTGAATGTTTTTTGACAAATATAATGAATCACGGCTTGAAGCTTTTTCAACAAGTTGAGCAATAGTGGAACTAGAATGATAGTTAGGCGACAGCAAACTCCGGATTAGCTCGTTTATTGCAGATATTTGCTGAGGAGCTAGCGAGGAATCACTTAAATCCGAATATCTGCCACTATCTGCCCAACTGCCATGCCTTTCGAAGCCCTGTGAATTTGCGAGCGGAGCCCGTGACATGGATTTACTCAAATCTAAAATTGATATACCAGTTTGCAACCTTTTATCGACACCTTGTAGTATAGGCGCAGAATAACCTTTGACAAAGCAAGATCTTGGAAGACAAGGCGTGCTGGATGATATGAGGTAAGTTGAAGGACGAAACAGTGTAGGTGTGATATCTTCGGTCGTAATTATTGCACCGGGGCTTAAAACCGCTTCTACTAATGGCGAGTACTGGAAACCATCAGTGAGCTTGTTTTCAGAATCGTAGTCGGAATCGCCACTAAACGAATCAGACCGCGACTTTCGAAGTGTTAAATCCAGCAGTGAGCAAGATGTTTGACCAGATGCATTTCTAAATGCATCCTGTCGGCTACGTAAGGCTCTTGCAGCGTCTGCTAACTTTTTAGCGTCCAGCATGGGCTTCTCAGTAAAGCTACTATCATTTCTACTGTTCGATACTGTTGGAAGTAACGCTGAAGGTGTTAGAAGCATTTGAGCGAATTCAATTATTGGCGATAAAGCTGGATCTTCGAGCGGGTTGACTATTGATAATATTGGCTGATTGTAGGAGTCAAACATTGCATCCCCTTCCATGGAGCTGCTTGATTCTAGACGACTGCTATGAGCATGTTCGGAAGGAAAACTGATTTGTTGGAATTCATTTTCATTGTGCGATACGGGTCCTTGATTTGAACGTGTCGCTTCTGGTAAGCCAAGCGCGGAATGTATAGCATGTACTAGCGTTAAATCAACTAGTGACTGTGATGTTTGTGTTTGGTGTGTATACGTGTCAAATTCATGTTGTCGTTGCAAACTAGGGGTTGGCGAGCCGGCACGGTCGTGTACAAACACTTCAAACGGCTCCGGTGAATTTGGTGGGCTTGCATATTGTCCGAACATTTCCGACGGAATATCCAATAGCTGAAGCGCTTCTTCCAGTGGTTCCTAAAATACAACCAACGCAAGCACTTACACCTTATGTTGTCATCGAATTCATAAATAATTTATAAACTTACTGCTTCAACTGTGCCTCAAATTTTCATAATTGCGTTATAAGGCGTACATAGGCCACTGCTGTGAAATGCTAATGCAAAATTGTACAATGACAACAGATATATGTAACTTTTTAGATGTCGGAGCGAACAGTTATCAGTTCCAAGACTTTTAGAACCATGCAAAACTGTATATAAATTTAAGTTATTACGAACCACTAACCATAAAGAAAACCAAAACCGTAAAGCTTCTTAAAACGGTAACGCCTGGGCACATCTGGATAATTACAAATTATTATTGTTATTTAAAAATACATTATTTATCGTATTCAACAGGCTTAATTTCTCGTGTATTCCGCAATTTCTCACAAGCAAGTTTCGGCCGACCTCTACAATGAAGCGTCAAAATATACTGGTCCGCCATCATGTATATGTTCTTTCGTAGAGAATATAGACTGGAAATGGTGAAACTTCCAATTTTCAAGATTGAGCAAGCTAAGGGCAAGCATGTAACAGTCTCACAAACATGTTTCGAGCGACCTTTGCAAAGGAGATTCGAAACAATTAGATTCGCTATGTATACGTTCAGTCGTAGAGATTATACAGAGCACATGATGAGACTTCCGAAGACATAAAAATTTGAACATTGAGCGAGCTATTAAGAGCAAACAAGCAACTTTCTCACAAACAAGTTTCGAGTGACGTCTATATAAAAGCGAGAATCAAAAATTACAACTACGCCATCATGTATACTCTCTTACATAGTAAATATTTGCAGCAAATGGAGGCTTCCAAAACATATAAGTTCTGAACATTGAGCAAGCTAAGAGCTAACAGGAAATTTCTCACAAGCAAGTTTCGAGCGACCTGTGTAAACAAGAATCAAAAATTACAGATTCGCCATCATTTGTGCGTTATTTCATAGAGAATACACACAGCAAATGGTGTGAATTGCAAGACATAAAAATTTTAACATTCAGCAAGCTAAGAGCAAACCCCAGCAACTTTCTCACAAACAAGTTTCAAGCGACCTCTATGAAGGAGAGTCAAAACAATTAGTTTCGATATCATATATATGTTCCATCGTAGAGATTATAGACAGTAAATGGTGAGACTTCCAAGACATAATATTCTGGAACATTGAGCAAGCTAAGAGCAAACAGCAACTTTCTCACAAGCAAGTTTCGAACGACCTCACAAGCAAGTTTCGAGCGACCTCTATAAACAAGAATCAAAAATTACAGATTAGCCATCACGTGTACGCTCTTTCATAGTAAATATTTGCAGCAAATGGAGACTTCCAAAACATATAATTTCTGAACATTGAGCAAGCTAAGAGCTAACAGGAAATTTCTCACAAGCAAGTTTCAAGCGACCTCACAAGCAAGTTTCGAGCGACCTCTATAGACGTGAACCAAAAATTACAACTTCACCATCATCTGTACTTTCCATCGTAATAATTCTACAATGACTAGCGGTACCCATAGAAATATAAATACCTATATGATTTTTTTGTAAATAAAAAATCACACTTATTTAGTCGTGATCGCAGAACTAAACGCACCTGGCTTCTTGATTACTTGCATCAGCTGAACTGTGCGTATATATGTACAAAGTTCTGCTCCGCTCCTGGTGACAAATGCAGAGAAAAGTTATGATACCTTAAATTTTGATAGTACAAATGAACTGTGTGTGACATTGAATATGTGTTCACTGATATAAATTTATCTCACAGTTTGACTTTGTCAGGGAAAATGTCTATATGGAAATTTGTTTATTTTGACTATGCTTCGAATTTTTTTTGCAACGCTTTGTTAAATTTTGAGCTCAAGATTTTTCAAAGATGTTTTTTCTATAATCGGTTAATGTTTAAGGTACAAAAGTTAGAACACTCTTTTGAAATTGCCAAAACTATGCGTTCAAATGTGTACGTATCATTTTGGACTCAAATTTTTAGCTAAAAATTTGAATGTGCGAACGCAGCTCAACAATGTTTATTTTCACGCGTGACATAATTCGGACCACATAATAACTTTATCTTATCGTAAATGGTGCGTAGTACATAATAATGGAACATATAATAATAATATTAGTTTTGTTTACAGTGTAACATACCAGTTCGTCCTGTATAACGATGTTCGGTAATATTGTTTCGGTTTCTGTTTGTGTGCCTTCTGTAAGCAACATAACAGGATCCGTGGGAAGCGACTCATCTTGTGATAGAGAATCGAGTTCGGGAAAATCTAAAAATTTAAATACATTTTTATTAAGTATTATACTTTTGACCCACGTCAACTTTAGAGCCGGAAGTTATAACGTTAGAAAAACGAACGGCGTAGAGTGGGGCTGTTCGGGGATGGGGCGGGGGTGGGGCGGGAGCCCCTAATACTTAGGCTTAGTACATGGGTAATATAGGGACCTTGGCCTAGGCTAAGACTAAGACTTAGTATATAGAGAACGGTTTGTCATGCATTATACGTCGGCCTCTAAAGTTGACAGTTGACATGAGCCGACTTTTGGATACCGTTTTAGAGTTTAAGGTTACTATATACTTCTTGTTTTTTTCGTTAAAGTTTTATTTTGAGTAACATCAGTGCGTTTTGAGTAAACTGAGTGATATTGGCTGTGATGCAAATAACTACAAAATTGCTGCGGGTTTTATCGTAAAATAGGCGTTGTGGAACGGCTATTCTCTAATATTTGGGATATATAAATTACTTATGCATAAGTATGTATGGGTACTATAGAACTGATGTCAATGTTAGAAAACACTTACCCATACTCAATCAATGTATTGTTAGTGCTATAATGCTAAAGCTTCTGCTTTCTAACGATATAACGGCCGGCCTCTTAAGGTGATATGGGACAATATCTCAACCACTAGCTATGCAATTAGGATTATTACGTCGAAATCTTGATTTCTATTTTTGCGCACCACATTTTAAGATACGTGCTGTAAAGTGATAAACGCTGAATTTGGCTGGTCATTGTTGGTTTTATCAAGATCGACGATGGTTTACTCTGTTAAAGGGCGTGACACTGTTCAGTTTTTTATATATCGTTCAGTACGTCTTACTCGTACTTCCACCACGTTTATGACCCACCCCCACCAAATTCTTGAACCATTAATCTATACCCCCACCACATTCTTGACCATTTAGTTCAAACCTCCTCTCCAAGTTCCTGAGTTCCGAACAGTTTTGAAAAAAAATTTTAAAAATGTTAAACCTTCCTAGGAACCTGGGATGGGGTCTGAACTTAATGTCAAGAACATGGTGATGGTGTATATTAATGGATCGACAAACTGGTGGGTATGGATTAATGTTCCAAGAACCTTTGTGGGGTTAAGGATTTGTTGGTCCATGAACCTAGTGAGTTTAAAAGCCAGTGGTTCAAGAAGATGGTGGGGTGGGTTATGTTTATGATCAACTAGGGGTAAGACCGAAAACGACCGCGATATATCGCTGTCGATTATATAGCAAAATTTAGGAGAGTCGACAGTCATCGAAGCTTGGTATTATCGAGAGTGCATTAGAGAAGAGTATGACACTTCCCTGCACTCATATGTTAGCCCGTGTATGATGAGACGCGGGCGTTGTCGGCCCTACCCCTTCCCCCAGTTTCTGGGGAAGGTAGTTCGAACCCCCAGCCCCCCCCCCCAAGTTTTTTTGGGCGATGGTCGGTCGCATTCTTCAGAAATTGGGGGGTCCGAGCCACGTTCCCGAGAAACTGGAGTGGCAAGGCCGAAAAAAACTGGGAGGGGGGTCGGGGCATCTGAACCCCCAGAAACTGTGTGGGGGGGGGGGTCAGGCCGAAAACGCCCGCGTCATCAAGCACGGGTTTATATGTGAGTGCACGGAAGTGTCATACACTTCCCTAATGCACTCTTGGTAACTTATTGTTAACTCATCTCTTGCGCAAAGAGACGTATAATGCAGTCTGATAAAATTAGACAACAAAGTAAAAACTTTAAAATATCTTGATTGCATTGTCAGTGTATCTGTAATGGCAAAAACGGCAGATGTTCGGCAATATCAAAACAAATCTCACCAAATTCTTGAAATAAACGTTCGTCAACTTCAGTAGCTTTCGTATAACGCGCTGCTTGTAACTCATACTGAACACCAACGTCTTCGAACGTTCTTGGCGTAAGAACGGAATCGGGCGTTTGAGTATATTTTACCGACGTTCCTAGTCCTTTGACAATTGTATCGGTTGTTTTGCGTTCGATTTCATGCATCTTTTGATCTCCCATTGCTTTTGGCATTACTTGACGCGCCAACCACGGTTGTTTATCCCAAGCTTTCTTTAATATTTTGGAGCGATCTTCTTCGTTAACAATACCTATAAGGTTATCAATTTGCAATAACATTTTCGCTAACTATAGTAATGGCGAAAGCCGATTTTGATTCAGGATATGTAGGTTTTGAAAAACTAACGCGGTTGTCGGATGATAAACTCGATTCGGTTTAAAATTTGCGTTGCACAATAGAGGCAATGTCTTAGAAATGCGGTGTCCTATAATTTGCCTAAAATTTTGAGGCGATATATTACGACAGTGTTTGTCGTTGAACATTGAACATATCCTTGGGATCTTGCATTTATTATTGTAGGATTTGCCCAGTTTTATCAACTCTACCTAAAAATGCAACGCAAACCTGGACTTTTAGCATCAATATAACAGATTCATCAAATGGAAAGAATTCGTCACACAACTGACTCGGTGCAAATTGCTGTACCATGTTCAGTCTGGGGTGAAAGGAAAATTATATTGGTGATGTTTGGCTTCCCGTGAATTTGGTTTATATAATTTTAAAACAAAGTCAACCTTGGCTATAAACATAAAGAAATTCTAAACAGCTGAGAGGCATGCCGTCGTTCTGCCATATATATAAATCCATCAATTTTTCAAAACAAAAAGGCCAGGTATAGAAATAGCCGCTAATTTTTAGCTGTCCTAATTCTCGCTATTTACACAAGTGAAGGTATTTTATGTATACCCTAAAGTCCCCCCTAACGAGCACCATATACGTATTAAACTAGCATCGTTGTCTGTCGAGTGGTTTAAATTGTGAGCGCAAGCTGGACGTATACATAGAAAGTTCAAGATACTGTCAAGTTTTACTGATACATGCCATTTAGTTTTTGGCCCGAGTAACCCTGAGGGGCAAAAATAGAACGCAAGACATGCTGTTCTCGATATACTAAGCCTAAGCCTTAGCCTAAGCTAAGGTCCTTATATTGGACATACACTAAGCCTAAAACTAAGTCGGGGGCTGCCACCCCCCAAACCACCCGCTCTAAGCTTGTCTTTTTCTAACGTTATAACGTACCGCCCCGCGAGGTTTATTGGGCCTATTTTTTAATGTACGCTCCTGCTCCAACCTTTTTCTACATTCGATATTTAATCGAAAGATGTACCCTATGTAAAAATGGCTATTTTATATAATTTATTGTAGATTCCTAAACTATTTATTTGGTTTACGTTTCGAATATAGATAGTCTGCCTTTAACGCACTCTAAAAGTATATTGTCCTGGGGATATGTGGGAATGTATAGAATTTATTCTGAAAGCCACATGTGCATTTTTCAAAATGAGACACTTTTAAACAATTTCTACTAGAGTTGTACATTATCTATACACTTGGTTAAAGCACACAACAATATAATTTAATTTAAAATTATCTATAAATAATTGGCGAGATTATGCTGAGAAGACATGAAAATTGTTTTTATTTATTGTGGTGTCTGGGCAGAAGGTTTGGAGAAAACTAACAGCGAAAACTTGAAACTCCTAAAATTCATGAAAACTATTATAAATTCACCGAGGTAACTGTCTTTATTTAGTCAAAAGAGGCGGTTGCCAATAGTATGTTTGACAACCTTGAATGAGAATAGATTTATATTTACATCGCACATCAACCTAATTTTTGAAACCAGTATTCTTTTGTTCTAATGCGCCACATCATATTTAATTTGGTTTCAACCCAACTGCATTTAGTTCTAGAAGTATGATCAAAAAAAACAAACTGCATGCTGGTGCGTAACACCATAAAATGATATTGTGTAACATTCAAACTGATTAATGTGTTGACAAATATTTAAACAAAATATGCCAGGACGTTAAATTGTTATACCGTCACTTGCAATCAAACAATCTGCTTCTGATTGAGACTGCTATCAGGTACATGCGGTATCATCCCACCACCAACGCCGATATAGAGCAAGCTGCAGTCTACTAACAGTCAAGTTGCGTCCAAATCGCGAAACCCTGACGAATGTCGTTCTGTGCGACTATAACGAACTCGCAGCGGTCCACTTAGTCCAACCAGAGCTATGCACGGTCGCGGTTGCCTGTGGGTTGGACTAGATACCGCTCAAAATTCGAGCCCACGGGTAGCGGGCACCCGCATGTATAATCCTTCATGTACAACAGTCAGCGCTATTGACAAAAGGACTAGGTGGTACTGTCTGGTTAGCGGCATCAAAAAAAATTTCGTGGTCCCATTTAGTAAACCATGACGCTACCGCTGTCGAAATTACATTCCAGGCAAATTGCTTTTTCGCCGCTTTGTGGTTGGTTCCCTTTATTAGGCAGTGGCAACTATCGTCGAAATGACTAAATTGTTCTCGTTTCTGACCGCATTGAAAAAGAATGGATGGATCGTTTTCTTTCGAGGCTGCCATATAAAGCTGTGTTAGTGGTATCCGTTCGAAAAAAACGCGATTTATTGAATCGGTGCTGTGACCAATTTGACAGTATTTTTAAGCGGGAAACTTTTCGTTTAAGGCAGCTATGTGGGCGGTAGGGTGCGAGTATTGAAAGTGGGTCACATGTTCGTTGTGTAGCCTGTGCGGCGAATGCCATTGGTGAAGAATACAAGAAGAATAAATTCTATTTTCGAAAGCCCCTGATATAGGTTTGCAATTTCAGGGCTTCGTGGGCCTGATGAACCCTCTGAGCCAACAGGACAAACCTAGTGGCGGCGAAGAATCTCCAATTTTCGCGGGTACTGCAGGCTCAAAAGTGAACGCCCGCACCTCTACGTCCAATTCCTGAGATTACAAACGTAAAGCACCATAGCGGCATGAATATGCGCAAATTTTCGATCAACCATCTGCGAGTGCAGTAAAGACTGTTCGATGAATCTGTTGAATGTAGCTTCCATGCTGAGCGGATTCACTTTAACTGTAGCGCAGTAGATCATTCACGTATCTTTAAACAGCCGTATCTCGGCAAATGCTTAAATATCGCAAAATGTCGTCCCTCTATTATGATGCACGGACCTGTCCTACAATCGATACACGAAGATAAGCAACTTCAAGCCATTAGTATTAAATTTCGTCACTCACAATGCATGAGTCCACTTTAGGTGCGTGCACCAGGGTTGTTCTTTTGTCAAAATCATGAAATGCACCGTTCGCGTTCACATTTCTGCAATCGGTATTCGCATTTTAGTGAACGCGAACAAGGGCTGTCTTATGTACGAACAGAATTTGCATACGCACACATATCTACATTTCGCACGGTTGTCCACGTTCACCAAACGCCGAGCTGAAAAGGATGTTCGCAGTCTATGTGTGTGTTGTAGAATACGCAAACAACGCGATTACCAATCACGTTTTCCCGTGTAGGTGGTCAGAAAAATGCGATGCTAAACATTAAAACAGCACCGCGAACAGCACAAACATCTTGCTACATCACAAATCTTTGTTCGCGTACATAAGGGAAAACCTTTGTTCGCGTATAGTCATAGCTTTTACAATCCTGCACTAACTTGACAAAAGAACAACGCAAGTGTGTGCACCTAAAGTGGACTCACGCAATGCCTTAAAAAACCAGACATTCGCGCGGAACTCGCAACCCATGAACTTAACAGTAGTAACGAATACTCTAACGTGGTCGCTACGTCATACGCTTCCATCGTATCCAAAAACACGGTCTCAGGTGTTTCTTCTGCAACATGGAAGACGATGAGGCTAAACGCCGCGGATGCATTGTAGCGTTCTTTCCGAAAACCTGGACAGCTGGTAACCGCGTCTGTACTAGTTAAACAACTCGAACGACCAGCAAGTGATCTGGAAGTATTCAGAAATTGGTGTGCTAAATTATCTTCGCAGTGCCGCTACGGCCAGCTGAGCGCCCGCGACTTTTAAAGTTTCGTTTGCCTTCGTCGACCCTTATTCCTCGACTTGCAAATGGTTTAAAATGTTTGCATAATGATACTGATTTAAACATAGATAATTTTTTCGGTATTCACATTCAAACCTGAGAGGTCGCAGTCTGAAGCTGTATAAACCAAAGCCCACAACAAACATATTGAAGCAAGCACATATTCTCAAACCGCGCAATTGATTCTTGGAACTCTCCATCTCAATCTGTTGATAACAAAACTAAAGTCGGAGCCTGGAACTCAAATATATTTCCAAATCTCCTTAAACTAGATTTCTCAAATTACTTAAAATTTGATACAAACCTATGAATCAACTGTAAATGGTGGTATTCACCCATTTCTATTCTATCTAAATGCTGCAGTTAGGTTAGCGGTTTCGTAAACTAGTTAAACGTATATTATGCATATGTCTCATGGTTTCACTGTAAACGACTTTGTTGTTGTCGTTGTAATCTCGCTTTTCTCAACTTTTATAGAATTAGAGTATTTCGTACGGCAGTACTGCCCGCCAATTGCTGGAATTTAGACTACTGTCTCAAATGTAACTTTAGTCATTTCGCCTTCATTTTCGAACATTAGCTTCGAAGTACTAGTCATTCCGAGGGTACTTTGTTGGAAGCCGTTAAGCAGGATTTTACATTCGTTGTCATGCAATTTGTTGTCGGTTATAAATCTTTTTTTTCCTTTTCACTAAGTTATTTATACAAAGTGTCAGCAAAATAAAAAATCCCAACTACCGTTTCACGAGCATAACGCATTACACAATGCGAAGTTAACCACAAAATTAAGTATGGCTAACACCAGGAAATACGCAATACAACTGGATGTATATATGCCAATGTTCTTGTTTCTAAGGCTTCAATAAAATCTTCGAGTCAGTCTATCTTCAGCAGCCACAAAAATTTTTCCGTGATAACCAGTTTAAAACTTGTAGACAGCATACATATTTCTCAACATACCGTCTAATGAATGAGTGAAAAGTTTGGATTGAACACAAAAATGTCATAATTATGTGGATGTTGTCAGACAAGGTCTCAAAAAATCGGAAGCTAACAACTTTTAACCTATAATTGATTACTTTAGTTTAATTATGCGTAATTTACAGCAGGAATAATTGACGAAAATAATCTTGGTTGCCGGAGCTTAACTTATTACAGAGATTCGTTAAGGAATAAAATAATTAATGTCCGTTTCTACCTTGATTCAGGTTGAATATGTCAAAAATAATATGAACATAAACATAAATTTAGCTTCGGGGTAAGTGATACGTGTACCGGAAAGGAACTGAAATTTGCTGATAATATAAACTATATTTGCCACAAATCTGGAGTACCAGGTCCACTGGAAAAAATATTAAAATTTATACTAGATAAGGACCTCAGGTCCTTATGCTTTTACAAATTATAGATTTCGCCTTACCTGCAATTTCGTGCGTGATACCGAAAATCCTGAATCCGAACTGTTAGCAGATTTCAATCTTTAATGACAAATCAACAGTTCTCGCTCGCGAACGGAAGCTCATGCAGTCAAATGTATGTTCACGTATACTATGCAAAACTAAGTAGCATTGTCTTAGTCACTTCAGTAAAATTAGTTAATGCATTCCACACTCCATAATCTTGTTGCAAGTAAGTAAAATGGCCAAAAATCATTTAACAATAGAATTAGGACGAGGTGTCAGTTTGTAGATAGACGAGATCGCTAGAGCACATCAAGAGAAGCAGTTTCAGTGAAATCGACCCGGCAATCTGTCGCTGAGTTATAACGACAAAAAGCTACATCGTGAATTATTTGCATTAGCTATATCATAGTAATTTAATGATACAAAGCCTTACTACCTACGGTAGTTGGGAATATAAATTATGAGTTTATGATATAAATGACATAAGTAACATTGTATGTGTATAGAGTTATGTAGGATATTACTATTTAGGGCTATCGAATATTTACCAAATTCACCATAGTCAATACGAATACAAGGTGATATTTTATACCAAAATTTACACCTATACATATTCATAGCTTTTAGAGCTCAAGACACAACAAATGGCATTTGTAAAGTTCCTGATGTTCAATGTATAAAGTTTAAGCCAAGCCTTTAGTCCCTATATAAAAAGGGTGAAATAATTTCTAAATCCAGATATGAAGGCTGTCGTAACCGAAAGTCCAGCTATAAGCTGTCGCTCTTGCCAATAATATATCACGTAATGTTGGGCATCGCCGGGTTTTAAGTTAAATGGCCGGCCTCCACCCATCGGCTGGCCGACAGCTCAATGGTGCCCAACTGCTTAATGGCTGGACGACGGCAGATGGTCCGCTGACTGCCAAGAAGCTTGTCTTACTACGATACCAATTTAATATTCGTAAATGGTTCAATAGCATTTGTTCAAAATCAATTTGCACAAAGAAAGTTTTGGACAGCATACTATAACAGGCGTCCAATCCTCCGGCTAGACAGATTATAGAAAGACTGTACTATATTTATGGCTGGGCGACGGCCGGTCTTGAAGTATATCATAAATATAACACATATTACTTTAATAATAAACATATATTATGCTATATGCTTAAATATATCAGGATGGTAATAGACGGTAGAAAATCCTTGCATGTTGGTTATGGGCGACCATATGTGCATCAAAAAGTTCCAGCAATGTAGTTTAATTCATTTGCTATACCGTAGAAAACGTAAAGACGGTCCACAACTGCTGACCAACGACTTTCGTGACTGTAAACAGCAGAAAATTATTAACGGTCGGGCGACGGATTTTCGCGGATAAAATCCTGAATATTCTTAACGGCCAGGCGTTGGAAGACGGCCGGGTCAATAATCTCAGGGTTTACATCTGCCACGGCTAATCTTATTCATTGCTGCTTAAAGTGAAAGTCTAATAAGCTTATTAAAATTGGTTATTGTAGAGACCCGACTGACGATAATAACGTTAGTATCTGTATACCTTCTTCGTCCATAAGCTTTTGATATTCTTCTTTGATCATCATCACGATACGATAGAAAAAGTCTTCGATTTTCATCTGTATGACATTGATGCACATCGATATAAGACAAAGCCCGAATATAACGAGACCAAAATTTAAAATCATGTAGTCTGGATGCTCGGGAACAACGTCTCCTGAAATATTAGAAGTTATATGATCCGGATGCTTCAGAATATGTCTCATGGAAACACTTCACATCATCTGGGAGATGTGTAGCATCGTCTTCTGAAACATTTAAAATTATATAGTTCGGATGCTGGAGTATAAATCTCGTCAAACAGTTAAAGTCATGTTGTCTGGATGCTGGAGGAAAGTATTTTGGCATAGTTTGACACTTTTTCAATGCCCATAATCAAAGTGCAGATGCTTTTGTTAAAACCAGTGAGTAGCATTGTTCTTTGACAGCGTTACTTGTACTGGATAATGACAATTTCTCTAGCTCACTTTCTTCCATTCAGATAACGCGAAATAATATCTACCAGGGAAGCGTTAATTTGATGGGAAGAGTAACGTCACTAATTTCCAGCCTTTGCAACCATGCCCATGGTGTAGTAGTCAGCACCTCTGCTGCTTATAAAGAAGGCCCTGTTCGATCCTAGGCAGGTCAAACTTCAGCATGATCGGGACAAAATAAATATATAGTTAATATTATTTATGCTTTTAATGAATCGTTTCGTAATCGTACGTAATTAAAGTTTTATGTGAATACCCGAATTAATGTTCAAGTAGCTCCAAAAAAGTGTGATATGTCAAAGTGTACATGATTCCAACTGAAAAATCGCGATTTCATAGTTTTGTAATGTTAATTTTCGTTGAATGACATATTTCGCTTTTTCGAAAAGAATAATATATTTACATGCACTATTCATAACACAGAATTTCATTTTAAATAATGTCTACAAACGTAAATTTGAAATTCTTCGGATTTCAGAAGCATTTCAACATATAAACATCGAACTAAATACACAAATTCCGATACTTTTTGGTTTATGTAAACGTGCAAATCTATGAAAGTATGAGTGCTGTGACTTTTGGTCTACTATGTTGTAGTGAAGACACCTAAAAACTGCACATCTTGCCAATTTTTTAAATAACATTGCTTTTTCAACATACGTATTTAAGGTTCAGTAACAAATAATCAAATATTTGTAGAGTCTTTCTGACAAAATAATTGTCCTTTTACGGAACCTATTATTTAGAGACTTCAAAAAGTGAACTAATATAGTATACAGTTTGCAAATACTATATTACATGTATATCTTAATAAATATATAAAATTGAAATTTGAATTTTCCAGATAATGCCATAAAGCCTTAACCGACTCCACAATTAATACGCGTAGAAATTAGCGTCGAAATCTACATAAACAGTTATATATTCTGTACATTATTAAAATGTGTATACTGCAATTTTTGCCGACGTATATATATAAAATGTGACAAGCTGTTGTTTAGTGTACATCATTCACAGTAGAGACAGTTATAGTTCCATGTCGGGCCGCGTTGAAATTTGTCGCGTTTCGGGTCGAGTAGAATTTGGATAAGGAGCTTAAACGTTTGATTTTGACTAGCCACACTAATGTATGAACTGAACCGCCTAAGTAAAACGACAAATATATATACTTGCAAGCAGGAATTAAAACATCTAAACATAAAATACAGTCAGTGAACCCATACACAAAGCCTAGTTGTTGGGAGACGTAATCGTAAATGTTTGGCAATCCAGTTATCTGGTCGACTCCAGTTATGGTCTCGATAGTTTAGATCTGGTCGGCTAGATATTTTTAAACCCAATCCGATCTCTAATTCACAGGGTTTAACTTAGCATTCATAAAATTAATTATTCAAAATATATTCAGGCTTTGTAACATCTTTAACAATAAATACGGTTTATAAACTATTTATATAAAACAAATGTTTTCTAAGATAGGTCGGTATACACTTGTTTGTACATTATAATATAACAACACAAAAAACGCTTACCGAGACCGATCGTAGTAGCACTTATGAAAAAGAAATAAAACGAATCGAAAAACGTCCAACTATGTTCCCATAGTAGAAATAGTCCGGAGCAAAAAATGAGCCATGCAACCGAAAGTATAATTGCCGGCGCCGCTGGAATGCCAACGTCTTCAATTTCAACACCGCTCACCGATGTTTCAACCGATTCACGACGTGGATGGGGTCCGCCTGCAAGTTCGATGACTTCTTCAGCTAATCCCTGTGATAGCATTGCTTCGATATCATAGAATTTTTCGTTGTATCTACTTGCTCGCCGCTTCTGGAAAGCAAAAAGCTATCTTTTATTACAAGTATAAATAGTAAATTATTTGATAATCGATGTTTGTTCATAACAGTTGTAGTATGATTGGTGTGGGATGGTGGTGAAAAATATAGTGTTAAATTTATCAAGTACTAGAACCACGTTTTGTTTCTTTTCGTATAGTTTTATGGGCTAACTGGCAATTACTATCATAGCATTTGAACGGATCATTCGTTGTCAATCAACAGTAAAAATCAGTAATGTTTTAGGCCGCAAGATATTGCAAAAATAAAAGAAAAACGATGTTTTAGAGTCCATCGTACACACGCTTTTATTCAAAGATATATTATTCTGTTGTATATTTTTCAGAGGAACATGCTTTATATGCTAATACATGCATTTTAATACATTTATTATTCGAATATTTGCTAAACTGAACGACTTAGTAAGTTTTATTTGTTCCCAATGTCGACGAAAGTCTGCAACTCCGGTGCATACTTATTTGATAATATTTAGTAAGTTTTAGAAAATCAAAGCAAAAATGGGATTTTTTGCTATATAGCGTCAAAAGATGTAGCTGTAGCTAACAATGTTGTTCAAAAGATTATAATATTCTCAAAAGTGATGCTATTTCAAATTGAGGACACAATGCCTAATGATACTAAACAGAACAGAGAATAATTTAAATCAAGAATAGCATACTTGAAACTGCCGTATCAGATATCGAATATACTTCACAATCATTTGATAAGATGCATAAATAGTGGACCAAAATTTCACCATCCATGCACACATCATTTTGCCCAAGTCTCCAAGAATTGCCAATACAAGCGGAATTCCGAACAGCGAATAAATAATTGTTGCTATTTTGCCAGGAAACGTCGCTGGTGATACGTTTCCATACCCTGAAATATTAAATGCATATAGTTTTATGCAATTTCATAAAATTTTGTTGTGGGTAAGGGAATGATTTCTTTTCGTGTGCCATCTGTTTCAGGAGCACAACCTGCAAGAGATCAAAATATAAGATTATATTTAAGCTTATTTTTGCTGCTAAGTCGAATCTATTACTTGAACCTTTTAAGATATTAGGTTTTACACAAAAATAGAAATTGTGTAATGTATTGCGATATCTGTACTTCTTTTACAAAAGTTGTAATTCTTTGAAACTGAAAAGAATTGCTATGAAAATATACCGAAATTTGAATATTAGGAGTCGACTGCGCAAACAGATTCAAAAATCTCGTGGTACATGAACTGTATAAATTTATTCAACTTGTGCTTTCGTTATTTGTTAAAAAAACTAAAATAAATTCAAAAATAAATGTATTAAATGCTCGGCTGTTGTAGGACGTTTTGGTAAAACTTTGGGTGTTTTTGGGGTGGGGGGGGGGGGGGGGGGGATAAATTTACACTGCCATAAAAAAAACTAAAATAAATTCAAAAATAAATGTATTAAATGCTCGGCTGTTGTAGGACGTTTTTGGTAAAACCTTTGGAGAGAGCTTGAGTTAGTTTTGTTTTTTTGGGGGGGGGGGGGGCGGGGTGGGCGGGGGGGGGGGGGGGGGGGGCGGGGGGGGGGGGGGGGTGGGGGTTTTTTATGATAAATGTGTCACACGACTGGTTTATAAAATTATCAAAAAATTGAAAGCACTTACTTAAAGGGAGGCATGCGGGTCACCAAAAAATTTTGCGTTCTAAAAATTCTAATCGCAAGCCCGTGGATCACGTCAATTGGATTACTGCTACTACATATTTATAATGCTTAATATATATAAGTTTCACTTTATCATTTTTTGCTTTTCAGACAAGTGACGACGAGTTTGCAAGCAAATTAGCAGGATTTACGCTTAGCCTCGCATCATAAGTCAATCGTGTCACCGACAACGTCTGTGGTTAAATGGACCCATAATACTTATTACATTTTATTGGCTGAATTTATTGAGTTTTTTCGATTATACCACACCAACAAGAAAATTGTCGTCTGTGCAACTACAGCGAAAATTTTGGTACCATTCGTCTCGGTTGCACAAAACTGTTCAGAAAATATCGTATCGGCCATATTTCCGACAATTTTTTTCCAAATTTTCTGCGTTACCAAATTGTCTCCCTTCGATATATACCCAAAATTTCCAAAAAGAAATTTTCTCGATAAATACATAATTTTATGCATTATTCGAGTTGTATTGAGTAGTTGAATGGTGAAAATATCTCTAAGAGGCTGTTCAGAAAACATCGTTTCAGCCATATTTACAACGAAAATGTGTTTCTGTCTTTTCTGTGTTACTAATTGTCTCTCTTAGGTATCCAAATTTTTCGAAAAAAATTATCACAATAAATATATAATTTTATACACAATCCAAACCCTATTGACTAGTCAAATGGTGCAAAAATCAGATGAATTACTTCATGCGTTTACAGCTTAGGCTTAGGATAAAGCTTACACTCATAATTCGCCTAATTCGTTAACCCACGAAGCGATTCAGTTCAATTTACTTTCACTTTACCACCATTCGACTCAGCGCGCCGATGCTGTTCGAGTATTAATATATAAATTTTACGTTTATCAAAAAAACTTTTCGAAAAATTTTAATACCAAGGGGTATTAGTAACAAAAAAATTTAAAAATATTTTAGCATAAAAATGACCGAAGCGGACATTTTCTGAATTAGCACGTCGAGTCAAAATTATAGCTGTATCTTTGAAATTAACCAATTTCGGACTGGAGGAATAACCAAAAATACTTTGCGCCTTTGCGCTATCAATGACGATCGAATGATATAAGAAATTATCATTTATTAAGAAAAAATGCTTTTCGAAAATTTTGCGTACCACGAAATTAAAAACGAAGAAAAACTAATAAAACTCGTAGACTAAAAATCGAAAAATGTTTTGTCATAAATATGGCCAAAATAGATATTTCCTGAACTGCCTCATCAAGCTGAGTCGAAAAGTTCCAAAATTTCTACTATAGCTTCAGGAATGATCATTTTCGGTTAGGGAAGGTATAACCGAATAAACCAACTTTTTCATCACCTGTTACTGAGGACGATGGAAACTCGCAATTAGGCCTAGCAAGTCCCATTAACATCTATAATGTATGGCACAATGACAGTTCAACATTTGGTGAGTTTAGTTTCATGTTTATCTATTATTTTAGCTTTGGGAGTTCATTTATTTGTCAGGTTCAAATGTACAGATATACAAACACGAATGTGGGTTTTAATATCTTTATTCTATATTATTGGTCATACAACAAACTGAAGGTAGGTTTTGTTATCTAAAGTGTTGAATTCTACAGTTCCATAACAATTTTTTGACACTATTAGGTAATGCTTGAGTCCGCTTTAGGCCCGTCCTGGTTGTTGTTTTACGAGCTGATCGCAAAATCAAGAACTGAATCGCTCAAAGATTTGTGTTCATATTTTCAATAGGTATTGGTTGTTTACCGAACGCGAACAAGGACCTGTGTGACGTACGAATGAAATTTGCGCACGAGCCCATGTCTCCGTAGCGTCTGTTAGTGTCACCAAGCGACACACCAAATCGGACAACTATGACGCAGGTCTATACATGCATAAAAGTATGCGATAAAAACGCTATTTAAAACACGTTTTCATGCGAAGGCAGGCATTAAATTACGACTTAATGCGTGAAATAGTGACCGCAAACATCACCAACATGATGCCTGTTCCGTAGATCGTGACGTGCGTAGTATGGAAAAATCATGATTAGTGGTTTCGATTTTGATGGTGATTTCGAATCCACAAAATAACAACCCAAGAGTACGCACCAAAATTTGGACTCAAACATAGCGCAATATTCAAAAATTGAATTTATTCTAAATACCATCACGTCAAACGTGAAGCACGTTGTCTTGCGTCTATATACATACGTATATAGTAGACGTAATCATTTTATAACTACTTTATAACTAATAAATTTTTAAATTTTGCACCTGAATTCGTTAAATTTTAGACTAGATTTTATTGCTTCACATTTGAAAATTAAAATTTAATGCGGGGACTTCAGTAAAGATTGTTGAAATATTAAGCTATTTGAACTGGTCGTTTCAATCTAAAATTCACAAAGATTTAAATTGACATTGTGTGGTGTTGAATAGACACTTCCCGCACCCGAACAAACCAAATACATAGGACAGTTCCAAGACGGCCCAGATAGATTTCGGATGAATGGTTGATTTAAAAGCAATGTTTGTTCATAAAATGCAAAGTCTAAACATATTACTGGCCTAACTTTTGTCCTAACTGACTTTTAATCCGAAGTTTGCACCACACTTAATGCTTACTTCGTTTCCTGCATCTCACCTTATACGTGAATTCCAAAGAGCACATCACGCATCTGTAAGCTGTAACGCGAAACACATTTAGAAAAAAACTAGCACCAGATTAATTTTGTCTTGTCAAAACATGATCGGTCAAATGACTTCGACATGAGTATGCCCGATAAAATTGTTTCAAACTAATTAAACCCAAAACTCATTGTTTTTGACACCCAAAACTACGAAGACTATTTATGAAAGCGCACCTTGTAGCATTTTCCTCACGTGAAATCACATTTTAGAAATAATATCATTCACGCATCAAATTTTTTACATAGCATCGTCATTGGGTAACCAGTTGTGAAATATATTATTTGTGTGCTGAGATCGATCAAGGAAGCAATTTCTCTAAGTATACCTTTGCTGAAAGCGTTTAAAAAAATTCACTTAAACATTATACGCTATTCAAATTAAACTAAATTATTGAACAAACGTTCAATATAAAACATACTCAAGCTTAATACTAAGAACATGAGAACATGTAAGCATTACAAAGCTAAAGGTGGTTGTGGGCTGTTTAAGAAAGCGTTTATTTTGGTGCTGGATTTCGTTCACACTATCTCGTCATTTCTATTAGTATACCTTTGCTGAAAGCGTTTAAAAACATTCACTTAAACATTACACGCTATTCAAATTCAACTAAATTATTGAACAAACGTTCAATATAAAACATACTCAACCTTAATACTAAGAACATGAGAACATGTAAGCAGTACAAAGCTAAAGGTGGTTGTGGGCTGTTTAAGAAAGCGTTTAATTTGGTGCTGGATTTCGTTCACACTATCTCGTCCCAGCATCTAAATCACATCAAGCCACACGTCGAAATCCCGAACCTTTCTTCATATGCCATTTTTCTATAGCTAGACCCCTTAAGTAACGGCATCGAATAAAAGGATTCCGCTTAAGTTGTGGCAAAATGGAATATTTAGTTTACTACACTTTGGACAAAAATATTTCGACTTAATATACAATGACTAATTCTAAAGCTTTAAGACTAGAAAATTCACACCATCGAAACAGTTAATTATCGACGAACCTATTGTCGTAAATAGAGTTCCAGAATAAAATACCGACACCGGAAATGTCCAATGCACAGCAGGCGTCGGGCAATTTAAACTTTGTTCGTACTGAAATAGTTCAGTGGCAATTCGGAGAGCTTTCCCGATTCGACTTGTCTTTGATTCGCTTATTTCCAAAAATTCAGTGATCATTGTTTTACGCAGTTGTGTAATCATTTTGACTCGTGCTTCGACTACACGAACATCGTTATCGTGTTCGATTGCCCAAAATAACGCTCCGCCAATGACTGAATATACAATTAGCAAACCGACTGGGACTAAATGACGAATTCCATAGTGTTTATAAATATACTTTAGTTTTCCACCGCAACTTTTTTGCTCAAACTCGGTTGTTGTATGCGATGCTGTTGATGCAAATGACTGACCACGAATGAGTGAAATTTTTTCACTGGTTGACGGTTGTCGGGAAACAATAGAAACATCTAAAATTGTAAATAGATAAAGTTAGACGCAATCACATGTTTATAAATAATGTTTATATGTATGTTAAACTGTTTTCTATGTTTGTTAAAGTGTTCATGGTCGATGCGTATTATACCTAATCACACAACCCGCAAGGGGGCATTCATAAATCAAGTGGTATCTTGCAAGATATAGTTTTTTTCTGGCACATAAAACATACATGCTCATTTAGCGGGTTTGGTGTACTCTTTGAGGCTTAAACACCCCGCCCCGCCTTGATCCTCCTTGAAAAGTCGAAGGCCTAGCCGTTCCCCTAGGACCCGTCAACCCCCTGACCGTGGACTTCAGACCGTGATCTTGTACGAACATAAATCACCTCGAGTGGAACAAGGTACGAGTTCTTTTAAATATGCAACTGTTAAGCTTCCAGACCTCTCACGTATTCTGAATTTTTTCAATTACACTTCAATCAAACTAGCGTTTGTATTAGTTTCCATAAAATTTCTTTCGGAAATTCAAATACTATAGACGAGGGGCGTCGACACGGCGATCAGGAAAGCAATAGGGACGGTTAAACCATAATTTGGAGGGGTCCATTGATACCATCGTTTGGCGGTGCAGTCACAACAGTTTTGAGCCACTCGCGCGCCAGCGCAGGCCGTGCCTGAACAGTTTGTTCAGTCATCTCTCAAACCTAGTACCCGCGCTTTGTGCTGCATTATCGACCATACATGCACGATTCCTAGGTCCCGGGCCTTTGGGGTTGGGGCTTCGATCTACCTTTAATCTTCCACCAGTTGCACAGCTGTTGGCAGTGTAGGGTGGTCGGTGGAGGCGGGGCGTGTCGCATATGAGCTCGGGGCCAACGTCACTTACAGGTTGGTGGGAAGAGGATTGGGCGAGCTGAGGCAATCGACACTTTTTTCCAGGGGTGGAAGTGTGGTGCTTCGAAGGTCCAGGAGATTTTGCCGTGGTGGCGGATTGAACCTAGGCCGTCTCGGTGAGCGCGTTGTACGTTAGACACTACACGATTTATTAGCTGTTACAACGCAAGCGAATAACAACGTTCGTGCAAACGCCGTACTGCAATATCGGTAGGACATCGCTTTGCAATGCTTATAGATACGCGTGACTGTATGCGGGAAAAGGATTACATTTCACATAGAAAAATGTTACTTTGATATGTTTGTTGATGAGATGGTCGGCAGGAGAGGGGGTGGGTGCCGTACAGGCTCGGCGCCTGCAATGCCTCCGGGGACGAAGGAGGGTCGAGCACTGCTATACCAAAGAGATCGACGCTTCATGCAGAGAGAGCAGGGGCGGCGCGACAATGGGCACTGAGGCCTGTGTCGTACCCCTTCCACAGTTTCATATTGGGACAGGCCCGTAGTCAAGGGGAGGGGGCGGCCACCCGTGCAATCCTCAGGCCCCTAATTAAAATTTATAAAAGTACAATAATGCGTGTCCCCGAACTATTGAAGTGCCCCCGAAGGTGAGCCGCTGGCTACTAGCCTGTATTGGGGCCCCCAGTTTACAAATGCGGCTAAATTTTTTCAACATGGTTTCGTTAGATCACATGTTGAGTCGACCTCCACAATCCGTGTGCGCCCCCCAATTGAAATGTTCTGGTGTCGCCCCTGAAGCTTGATCCGATGCTAAGGTTATAATCCCGCTCTCTTCGTTATGAGCAAGTATGGTTATCGATATATTGTTGTCGTGTGCATATATCAAATTTTTTATTATACATAGTTTTAGTATATAAATCACGGAAGGACTTTTCGCCTCGATCTTCTAGTCGAACCGCCATACAAAGGCGACAGTGGAATTGTAATACGAGCCCGAAGTCAATTTCCACTGATCTTGTAATCGTCACTAATACGATGCATAACTGGTCCTTTAATAAATAAGTTATATACTACTCTACTTTGTGTGGCAAACACTTTTATAGCATTAGATTTTGGAGATTAACGTACATACAACTTGTTGATCAGGCTTTCTCAAAGCAGCCAGATTAGGTTTCGTTGCATTGAACTCCTGAAGTGATCTTGATTGAATACATTAAAACCATAGTTCGCCAATTTATAAATTAGCGCACTCAAAATCCTAAAGTCTCGGATTTGTCTTATCACATTTAGAATAAAAGGAAAACAAGCATCAACATCGTGTAAACCCATTCCGATCACAGTGGCATATTGTATAGCATCAGATGCACTGACACCACCATCCTATTTATCCTTTTAATAAGGCGCTATATTTCTTCTATAAAATGAAATCAACAATACAAGAATGCATTTTTTGATAAATACAAATAACTTCTACAAGGCTATATACCGGTTGATGTCATTATCCGCTCATGTGCGCGGAAAACAAAGCTTATCAGCCATTATTGTGTGTTAAAACCAGCATAAGTTTCATTGTTGCAGTCTTTAATCTATTAATAGCTGGACCGATTTATCATAGCTTACATTTTTGCTGTACATATATACGGTATTAGGCTTCTTACTTTAACATAATCCAATATTTACCTTGTACGGGCGACGGCTGATAGCTGCTTTTCAGATAAAGATCAAATAACTGCTGCTCTTATATAATGTGACTCAAATTTTTACATGTCATAGTTTCATCGAGTTTCGTTCCTTCACCAGAAAAATATTTTAGAGCATGTATATAAAGTGGCTAAATCAGAATTAGTTGCAAGATACGCGTTTGTCATCGGTTATTGCTAAGGCTAGAGTCTTAAAAGCGATGTGCAGGTGTCGCAGCCAGCTCAAACAGTACATATTGAAAACGTATAGAAATGATTTATACTTTCTGAAATTTTAGGTAAGACCTTTATGAAGATGGGTACATAATTAGTATTTAATTGGACAATTTATGTTGGAACTTTCTGGTTTCATCTTAAATATAAGAAGGAAATAACGAGATTTGCTGCGGCACGCCATTGTCGAATGGTGAGCAGACTAATACTTGTACAGCATAATTATTTAACCAGACTTGCAAGTTAAATTTAACTTAAGTCGAGACATGTATTTGCAGGCTGGCAAAACATGGAAACAGATTCACCGTTTCACTCTGATAATTGTCTCATAAGGTCTGTAACATGTGTATACATATATATATATATATTAGATAGTTGTTATTTGACCTACTGTACACACAATGCTAAACTTTACTTATGTCAGTGCAGCGTGTGTGTATTATGTAATGTATGCTTGAGACCAAATATCTTATGCACCACCATCCTGAGGATTTTGGTGAACAAGTCTCACTAAAAGCGAAATTCTCAATGTTACCACTGTTGCATGAAACAAGTAATAGTTGTAGCACAACTATCGTGCGTTAAGCGATTTGTACGCACGGTTGTGACGAGTTCAGACGAGTGTGTCAGCACGAGTTTGAACGTGTTAAACAACACAACAGTGCGTACCAATCACTTGACGCACACCCGGCTGTGCTATAACTGACTTGTAATACAGCTAATTTAGCTAAACGTGCGTTAAGTCATTTTGATGCACGGGTTTAACTATATAAGCTGTGTTACAATTTCTGTAACATTTCAAAGCAACAAATTTGACGTTAACATGTTTGTAATTTTAAAACTGCTCGTAATCACTTTGCACTATCAGCCACTGTTAAGCACTATGTCTAACCTACAAATCCGAACTTTGTTTAATTGCTGAACTTACATGGCAAGGTCCGAAGGGCCAGGGGATCGCGGGCGCTTGGGGAGGGGAGTGCGGGAGGTCGTCCCCACAGGGATCAGCCTGTCGACTGGGAGTAGGGGGCGGTCGTACGGGGGTGGGTTAGTTAAGACTAAAAATTTTTCTTATAACTTTTCCAAATTTTACCCCGAATTTTTTCAATTTTCACCTGAAATTTGTCAATTTTCCTCCAATTTTTGTGAATTTGTTCCAATTTCTCATTTTCCCAGATTTTCGCTAAAATTTCAGCGCACCTTTGGAGCGGGGGATGCGGTGGAGTGTTTCAGGAGATCAAGCTACCTCCCGGGGGCGACCACGAACGCCATAAAGTGGCTGTTCTAGCCTCAAGGCGATAATCCCCCTCTCCATAGCAGCATACATGATTTTTAAATAAGCTCTAAGAACATCTTACCTTCACCAGCAGCACCGTGGCCCTTTTGTTGCTGTATACTACTTGCCATGGATTCCATGGATATTTGTGATAATTCTCGACGTAGTGCCTTTTCGCTTTCCGAATCAGTATGCTTTCTACCTCGGCCACCGAAACCGGGAACAACCAGGTGACGCTGCGCTAACATAAACGACGCCATAATGTAAATATTATATAATATGGATTGTTTTATATCGTTTTATTTTATATTATTAAATTGAAAACTTTAAAATGTAATAAAATCGAAAAATAACTTCACAAATTATTGTAAAATAACAATAAGCGCGAATAAACAGTAATTTCGGTCGGTGGTAATGAATTCATTCGAAGGATTGTTCCAATAACTGCGATCGTGCACGCTGTAGATTGATTGGTTTCTTTCCGGTATTTCAGTAATAGGGCTATCACATAATTAACTAATGTAGTTTCGATTTTAACATCACTGCTATACGCCGCCTATACATAATAAGGTTATAGCTATAACATATAACTATTATAGGAAGTTTGTCCTAAAAACTAAATATTTATAAAGGATTTTTTGCACACCAACAAAATGAATACTCTCAGCTTATTGAGCTATCGAGTTTACTAGGATGTTGTAATTTTCTCACTGTATCAGGCAGTGGAGCGGAATAAACCTTCAATTCGATGTTGTGAAATATTTAAGCTCATTTCCGCATGATACAAATTGCAGCTTAAATTCGTTCTATGTATCATACATCTGTTCCGATGTTGATTCATGTCCTGCATGCCTTTACAGTCGAAGTAAAAACGAATTATGAAAAATTTTATAAACGTCTTTTCACACTTCCCACGTTATGTAAATTTCATTAGTGTGGTAGTCAATTTTTGAATGTCCTTTCGTTTCGTCAATTCACAGTCACCCGTGGATTGTGATTTATTATTTAAAAGCACTCGATTGCGTTATTTATAACGTTAAAAAAGCAGCGTACGATATTTTACTGAAGAGTAAAGCTATTCTTCGGCTTATGAACTTTGAGGGCAAAGGAATGTGGCGGTGCGTTTCATGCTGTCTTGCTACATTTCATGTGCGAACAATCCATCTGCTCTTCAGTGAAATGCAGAAAGGGTTGAAGATACAACACCAAACGCTTTAGTTGAACAATACATAAGCTAAAGAACGTCTTCAGTAAAATATTATGCAGTTGTGATTATATTAAATAGCTTCCGTTGTAAGTGACTTTTAATACAATATTTAAACCAATAACTCAGGTTGGCCAGCAGCCCAAATAGACTGTTAAACATTTATGCGATGTTAGTTTCAAGCCATTTCCAAACCACTAGCCGGAGGCGTAAAACTGTAGATAATTTTTGTCGGTTCGATGTCAAGATTTGTTAGACTACGTTGCGTAGGTGTTTATAAGACTTGTAGGAGTTCAGCCCTCCTTTGGGTCGGACCCCTTCTCTGTTCAAGCCACATCTAGCGCAAAAATTTTGCGAATTTTAGCAAATTTGGGAAAATTTTTGTAAAACTAAACACAACTTTGTGACAACCATATAAAATTAGCAAAACATGGGAACATGCGCATCGTTTTAGCAAAAGTTTTTAGGTGGTGGAATTCTATGCCTTCGACAAATCACCCAACCGATTTTCTGGAGGGTCCTGACCCTCAGAACCCTCCAGTTTTACGACAGTGCCAATAGCATTCCCTTGAGTAATATCAACGGTAAGGTTGCTGTTGAGTGAATTGTGATTAAGATACAACTTTCCGCAACGATTGTTCTGACTTTTCACTTATGATTCTTTCCTCAAGGAATCATATGTAAACCAAACTATTTTATGTTATTCCTTTGTAATGGAGCTATATAACCTAATTTAAATGTGAAACCAGGGAACCATGGTTGTTGCTTGTAGTGCTTGAATTAAACATTTTCAAATAAAATTTATTCCCATAGCTGACCTAAGCTTGGTAATATGATATAGAACTACAACTGACCTTGGGGAACTGAAGCGCTAGCAATACCAACAGATCCGATGTAAAATAGACAATTACCACCTAGCATAAATTCAATGCTACGGATTTTAGCTACATATTTCCACAAATAATATATTGCTAACTTGAAGTTTATTTAACCAAGAACCGTATGACATAGGAAAATTTGTTTTCATGTTATTTCCGGTAGCAAAACGCTGATTAGTACGATTGATATTGAAATATTTTGACAATAATTAAGTTGTCTACTAAATAAGTCGTTGTTTGCATTCTGTGGGTTCTACATTGTAAATGTGATAGAAAATGTCGCAAAATATTTACTCAATGTTTGTTAGTCTGTAAGTTTTATTTTTAGGTAGAAGCTTGAGATTGCGATCAAAAAATAATTACCGTATTGTGTTTCAATAAAGGATGCCAACTACGGGAGTGCCAAAATAAAACAGTTTTATCTTTAAAAATAGTGATTACCAGGAACACGACAGCACAAGATTAAGCTTCTTAGTTCTATGAGCTCTTTGGTTCAAGTCAAGCTGACGGGCGTAAGGTTATATGCTTAGAAAGAATAGTGTTTAGAACTGAATGTCCGGTAGGTGGTAGTCCACCGACTTAGTCCTAGGCTTAGTAAAACTCTCATACTAGAATCTTCGCTTTTTCAAAGCTTTGACAATACACTGTCTAAGCTGACGGGCGTAAGATTATATGCTTAGAAAGAATAGTGTTTAGAACTGAATGTCCGGTAGGTGGTAGTCCACCGACTTAGTCCTAGGCTTAGTAAAACTCTCATACTAGAATCTTCGCTTTTTCAAAGCTTTGACAATACACTGTCTAAGCTGACGGGCGTAAGATTATATGCTTAGAAAGAATAGTGTTTAGAACTGAATGTCCGGTAGGTGGTAGTCCACCGACTTAGTGCTAGGCTTAATAAAACTCTCATACTAGAATCTTCGCTTTTTCAAAGCTTTGACGATACACTGTTCAAGTAATCTTGATGTTTTATAATAGATATATCGTTTTGATGCAAGATGCTTCTTTAATATATAACATGTAAACTTTATGTAGCTTTAGACCCAGGAATAGGCTTATAGCTTAGGCCCATCGGCCTCAGATTAGCCAAAAATGAAATTCATCATAAATATTCAGTGTAATAAAGCAAGTCTTGTGTTTTACATTTCACGAAATATTGAATCCTCTGCAAATAATGTTATAATGTTATAGAAATATAGCAGCACCTTATATTTAGATCCTAGATTATCTGTCAATATTAATTTAGAAATAAGACATTGGCTGAAAATATACTTTTTACGAAGTTGAAAGTTTCGATTTTCAATGTTTCAAAAACCAAACCTAAAATGTGTTTTTCGAATAGAACATCAAAATATTTTTTGCAGCTGCCCCATAACTAAATTTAGGTAGGTATTTGAGATAAAAATTTCAGAAATTTTTCGGCCCTGCCCAGCCAGGCGCTTTCAAGGATTTACGCCAGCCCGACCAGTTCAATTGTTAATCGAATCGCGTGTTGTATGAGACTGTACCGTCGGCGAGCCAAAATTCACTTATACCTCTAACACGCACTAGAGATGAGAACACACCACAATGCAAAGTTTTTAGTCCCTTTGACCCTATGGTAATCGAGGTCGGCATGCCCTGTCCGGAGTAGTACTTACAGGAATTTGGCCTCCAACGTGTGTAGTGGGTCAGAAAATTCTGAACTTCAATGGCCATAAAAGATACGTAATGACATAATCTGTTATACATTTACCCGCAACGAAATACTATTATTGTTTTTTAAAAAGGATTAACACAAAAATATATGACAAATGTCGGAAACGGAAATGAAGCAGTAGTATTTTATTTTCTAAAAAACAAGTCTGTTTTCAGAATTATATATATTTAATAATTGTTTTTGTTGGTGGTAAAAGGAAACACCTAAATCATCTGTAAATATATATATAATAGCTATATCTCTACTCTAGCAATCAGTTTGGTTCTACAATTTTTACTGAAGTTTGGCGAGTTCAATATCATCATTGTTTAATTATGTAATCGTAGGTAATTTGTACATAGAATCTGTTTAACCAAGAGCTGACCAGCACAATAGCTTTTTAGATATGCAAATTAGTTGTGCTGATTTCCAATTGACAAAGCAATTTTGTTTAATTCTAATGGTTTATTTTAGTTGGGCGATAAAGTTGCAGGCTCAGAATTAGATTCATATCTACATTTAACCCGTTCGGTTGAATTTACGTAGTAGACAATGACTGCACTTGTAGTATATTTTAGGTATAAACACATTTTATTCTGTCAAGACAAAATGTCTGATGCAGAGTAAAACATATGTCGATAACAATGTTACAGCGTCACGGCTGCATTGAATGTATTATTTCGTTTGAAAAATATGCACCCATGGAAACACTGTAATTTCTTGACATTACATTTGGGCCCAAAATATATATTAAAGGCCAATTTAGATTAAGACCAGGAGCACCGTACGCTACTCAAAAGTAGGAAAGCGTTGCCACCGCAGACAATTTCCTGAGACTAATCTTTTAGCCAAAAAATTGCACGGAACCTACCCCTGTTGCCATGCCTTTGGGTTTTGGTCCTTAGTTTTCCGTTTCAGATGTCTTTAATCAAACAACGCGTCCCGTACAAATTTCATTTCGTTACGACGTTTTGTTTGACTTCACACGTTGTATAATCCGAAATACCAGTTAATAATATTATAAGCTTTAACTAACCATAAATAATCGAACATATAAACCATATATAGAACATACAAATACCTAGCATATGTATGTTTATATTATCAGATTTTTGTGATTCGCATACACCAAGAAAACAGTTTAGAGGAATCAAAAGCCTGGCTTGAAAAATGTGAATACGTAAAGAAAATATTGTCAGCCTCGTGTAACAATTATGTATTATCATATTATACATAAAAGCAGCGGTATCTAGCACAGTTTTAAGTAAAACAGCGCAGCTGTCGAATTGTGTATGATCAGAAAGGGGTTTAAAAATATCAAATAATATAAATAGGTATACGATAAATAATGTTAAATATTACGGGACTTTTATTGTTGGAGCTGTTAATTAATTTCAGGCGTAAGAAAAAAGTTTATGTTCGCAGTAAGTTTTTTTAAAGTTAGTATATACTTCACAATATTCTAGATGGTCCAGTATAAAACTAATGGAGGGGTTACAAGTTGTCCCACAAAAATCAAAATTACTGGGTCTTGATTGCAACAGCAAAATTACTGGACGCATGCAAAAATATTAGAAGTCACAAAATTTGCAAATTACTGGGTAATTACTATGCATTACGAGCAGTACCCAGAAAAATACTGGGTGTATCGAATTTAGGAGCAGCCAAAGAATTTCAAATTTGTGGGTTGTATGTAGTACCAACAAAATTTATGAGAAATTTTTTATCCTCAGTTTTAAAGTGGATGATGTATTGTTGCACACCGCAGTAAATTGTGCTAGGATTAAGACGGGGTGGACATCGTGTATTAATTTTTCTTTCTAACGTTAAGTAGTCATATATGCATGTCCAAATACAACGAATGGATGTACATATTGTGTAAACCACAAAGGAGTATGTCATCACTTATATATACAGGGTGTTTCAGAAGTAACTACCCACTGTTTGATGCTAACTATCGGTTGACTGGGCAGAGGTAGCTCGCCAGTTTTTTGTATAATTATAGACAAGTATTAAAAGTTTACTTACATTACGAAGAGAGATCTCAGAACAGCTCCGTCTGTGCATCGCGAAGCTGAATGCATTTGTCCAGTCGGGATGGTACAGATCGGCAAACTTTGGCGCATAAGTCCACTGGAATTTTAGAAAACGCTGATTTTATTCTGTCCATCAATTCTTGAGGGTCCTTCTCCCTACTTCCATAAACATCTTCTTTCAAAACACCGCAAAGAAAGAAATCAGGCGGAGTTAAGTCTGGTGACCTAGCAGGCCACTCGATGGCGCCTCTGCGGCCGATCCATCGATATGGAGACTTTTCGTCCAGCCAAGCGCGGACTTCGGTAGCGTAGTGAGCTGGGGCTCCGTAATGCATGAAAACAAGGTCCTCGGTTGCGATTTGCGGGTAGACATTCACAGACAAAAGTTCCAAATAGCTGGTTTTATTGACATTTCCGTCAAAAAAGAATGGACCAACGATGCCTTGTGAACAAATTCCGGCCCAGACACAGACTCGATGGGCGTTGACCTCTTTGTTAATCATGACATACATGTGGATTGTTTTCAGACCAATAAACACAATTATGGCGATTGACATGACCATTGAGCTTGAAAACCGCCTCGTCGATCCACAAAATACGATCAAGGTCCAACGCACTGCTTTCCACCATGTCCATAAATGTCTCACAAAACTGGACTCTGCGATCGAAATCATCATCAGAGAGTCCATGGATAAGACGGGGCCGAAAGGGCTTCAATTTAAGCTCCTTGTAGAGGCGCCAAAAGGAAGTATGAGGAATACCCAGCTGGAGGGTAGCCTTTCGAGTTGACTTCTGGGGGCTCCTGGATACCGCAGCGCTTAGTGCAGCTTTCTGGTCGCCACTTGTGGCTGACTTGGACGACCCGGCCTCAGCCGTTCCGCTACACTGCCAGTGTCCTCGAATCGGGAAATAATATCAGCCATCTTCTTGCGAGTAGGATGTATTGAGTCGAAATGATTTTTCCACTGGCGTGAGATTTCGGCATAATTTCCGTATTTATAGTAAAGTTTTACAACATAGATTTTTTCAGGCAGAGATTGTCGTGGGGAATCCATGGTATAAACAGTATATGTTTATAATAACCGGAAATATTAAAAACAGCGATAAACAACCATTGCGAAATATCACACCAGAAGATATTGATTGACAAAGTGTGGGTAGTTACTTCTGAAACAGCCTGTATATACCTGTTTTTTTACTTAACTAAAAATGCAGGTTGTAATTGTGGTTTGACTACACATGATGTCGTCAAGCAATGTCGTTGACTACCTCGAAAAGCAATAGTGTAAAATTTATTGCATTTTCTACGTATTAACTTGTGTCTCCACGGTTGTAGATTCGAACCAAAAGTTTAAAATTTCTGAGAAATAAATCGCCACTGTGGTTTAATGGATCTGGGTGTTGGACCGACATTTCAGACACGAAATATACCTCAATAAAACACAAATACCCTAATTAAACTGTTGATATTCGGGAAATCATGAGATCGAAGCACTATTTTGCATAGTATGCAGATCTCTAACTAGGCAGTGCTACGCTAGATGTAGATTTGATAATAGTGAGGTGTTGTGATCGTGTGTTAAGCAGTGTATTTCTGGGTTTTCCATTCATAGCTACTAAGACTTATACAGTAGTTATTTTATCAAGCATAAAATTGGCAAGAATTGGAGATCATCTTAGCAAAAAATGCAAAGACATGACAAAAATTGGGGTAATTTTAGCGAAAATGGGAAAAATTAGTAGTTCCTAAAAGTTGAAACATTTATCGCCCTTTCACGCAGACCTCCGTCATTGGGGACCACCTACCCCTTCCCTGAGCCGGCCGACGTTGGACACCTATTAGTTAAAGCATAGGTTACAGCTAATGCCGAGGATTTGAAGAGAACAATGCTTTGCGAGAGTTATCCGTGGCGGTTGAGTTTGGCTTCTTAGACCACTGATTGTCGTTAGATTGTAAGCCTGATGAATATAGGTACTTAACATTGATATCAAGTGATATGTTGCTTACAACTAACCGAACATTAGTTAAATTACGGGACGTGTTGCTTTTGACTCGTTCAATGAGTAATTCAGTTTACATTGAGTTTGTATTAACGTGAGCTTCATCCAGATGTTTAGAATGTCGTGTAACTAATTGATTTTTATTGAATTATTCCGTGTAAAAAACAAAGCCTTTCCTATTAAAAGCCTAGTTTCTTTAGGTCGGCATCCACATTTTTGGTCAATATTATTTGACAATCACGAGGTATAGGCCTACCTGTAATCGTCACGAATTTGAATTTTCAAATTCGGCATGCTTATGTATACTTAACGGTAGAAATTAGGGTGTCTTGAAGCCTGATGCTATTTGGAAAGCGGTGAGATGAGTGAGTAAAATATAAACAGATTCAATACTGTAATCTAATTTCGCCTAAGGTAGAATTATCGCTATGACTCCAAATTCAAATAGAAAAACACGTATAGACAAGCGCTAAAACGCAGCAAGACACCTGAAAACTAATGAACGCAAATTTGCATCATGAAAAACCTCAAAGTAAATTTTTCGATCGTAGTCAATTTTCTTGCAGTCAGCACGTTGGTACTATTCGTAATCTGGCGTATAAAATCTATTTGGCAATCAGAAAGGTTTCAATTTGTAAAACACAATTATTGTGGAACATGTAAAATATGCGCTTGACTCTAGTTAGTGCATTAGAGTTACTCAAGTATTGCTCAACCTCAACCAAATTTAGAGGGATATCTCACAGTTTTCGTTCCAGGTAGTTCTGAGAGGCAGTATGTTATATCGTTAGAAAAGAACAGCTTATAGCGGGGGTTCCGCGGCAGCAGCTACCCGACTTAGGCTTAGGCTTAGTGTATGTCTCATATAATGTTCTAAGCTTAGGCTTAGGTTTAGTATATCGAGAACGGCGTGGCATGCATTATGCTTTGGCTCCTCAGGTTACCTTTGCCCAGTTTCCTGTACAACGCGTAGACTCGTGATATAGGTAAACATTGTAAAACACAATAGTGCCAACTTAGCCACGTAGACGATTTGTGATTTCAGCTGGGCAAAACCCATGAATGATTCGTTGGGTAATGAAAATTCCTGACATGAATATTATATTAAAAACAATGCCTTGTTCAGGGGCGCCTCTGTTGTCGCACCACCTCAGGATCATAATTTTACAAAGAAAAATTGTAAATTCTGTATGAATAACGAAAGTTACGAAGATTTTACGTTCTAAAGGTTTAGAATTTCTTAACCTTATATAATTATATATATGTATCGGATTTATTAGATATTCAGTGTATATATAAGTCAAGAAATTACCAATTAGCTTCGCCTATTACTTTCGGTTGTTCGAACTCCTTTGTGTCATAAAAGGTTAAATAATTACCCAATTTTATTTTACGAATATGTATTTAAAAACTTAAAGCAACCTTTTTGTACAATTTTTTATGTCGGTATTGAGCATTTAAAAGTTGATGAAGTGGGTCAGATATGTTCATTAAGAACATGTTGCACCGAGCACTACCGTGTATATGGCGGTCCGGGCAACAGCCAGAGGGATACCATTCGCCGATTCACTTATGTGTTAGGCAAATTCACTCAGTTATTAATGCTATGCCGGGATCGATTTGTATGTTGAATTTGAAGGTGTTTTATGGTCAGTTTTCAAGGCTCTTTTGACCTTACAAAAACTTAAAACTGGACAGAGCTTTGACAGTTCCCCAAAATGCACATTACAACTGATATCTATTTTGTTTGAGGGAGTTATAAAATTGCTTCTTGGAGCAAATGAGTAAAGTACATCTGTTAATGATCCATGACTTAATTGACATGTAAAGCTTAACCATGAGCTCGCTGAACTAAGAAATTTCGTCAAGTTTACCTAAAAACTATAGCTTGGATATAGTGGAGCTCACTTAGATAACTATCCAAGTAGCTGAAAATAATAGCAAAAACTATTGCCAAAGTACCTAAATAATTCATTGTCATGCAGGTTTCGCAGAAAAATGCATGCAGAAATCGGGCAGTTTTGTCTATTATGGCCGTCCGTAAGAAACAAAAATCTGTTAAAGCTGGCCGTATAATATTTTAGTTTCATGCAGATAGCGCTGTGCTGTAATAGTTCTTGCCCGCAACAACTAATTTGCATACACAAATTTTGTTTTAGAATTATTTGATATATTTTTATGAGAAGGTTAAGTGAAGCCTAAATTTAAGCCGGGGATCAGTTAGTTATTGGGTATGCTGATTACAAATGTTACACAAATTTTCTTTTCTGTATGATAGCAGTGGAAAATGATTCAAAAGTTTTGATTGCTTTATTACAGCAAAAAATATATTTCATCAAAAATTTTAGCTCAACAAACAAACAAACAAACTCATAAACAAATAAACGTGTCGTCTCCTCAATTATTTATAAAATATACAATGGTATATTTTAAAATAAAATAAATTTTTAATTATTACCGCTATTGTTGGCATAAGTTATTTTTCCGATATGGTCCTTATTAATTGCCTAATAATAATTATGTGGACTCTTTAATGTTTAAATAAATGAATGCAACACTTACACGTATAGCGGTAGGCTGAACATTTATAAACAACAATAGACGAAGCGTCTTTCCGATAGTATTTTTATCATTAAAGCGTCGTTATGTGAAAACAAAACGACTTTGCGAATATTTGCTGCTGAATAAAATTTATTCCAATGATCATTCCCCAGGAATAACAGCAATTAACGTGAGATAATAAGGTGGTGTGGGGGGGTTTTTTGTTTTGCTTACCTGCCGGCACTGCAATCAACTTCGTGGTCTAAGCCTGCATAGGGGGGGGGGGGGGTGGTGGGTGGGGGGGGGGTGGGGGTTAATTGCATTTCAGCAACTGGCATATATACGCCCATAAATTACTGCAACTTTAAATATATAGTTGAAAACACCGGGGGTTAGCAAATAATATCGATATGCGAGTAAACTGTATATTCTGGAGAAGAAAAATATTATATCGTAACAAAATAAACGACCGAAGATAACGAACAGATGTGGGAAGCCGCTAATATCGGCTAATCGTCGCAGAAGATAAGAAAGTGCATCGAAAAAAAACCGGCGTTAAAGCCGCATTCCGTAAGCCAAATTCATTGTAAGGAGGACTGCTGCCTAAACGACAGTCCTAGCGAGTAGAGTTAAAATAATCCTAGTGCAGTAGATAGTGCAACCACCTTGGCGGATATTTTGCGGAAGAACGATGGCCTACGGCAACAAAGGCCGCCCAAAGATAACAACGATATTTACAAATAATAGCGCAGTGTACAAATACAACAACCTGCAAATAAGATTACAGTAGTAAGAAAATGAGCATCGAAATTCCAAGGTAGACACAACTTGTACATGCTATAAACATAATACATAAATTTTCAACAAACACACACGGACATGAAGTACCCCCAACCGTAATGCGATTTTAGAAATTGTCAGCGCATACTGGTATATGGATGCGATGGTGGTGAGGGAAAGCGTTTTGGCCTTGCACGCCTTTCCCTCACATTTATAAACAACAATAGACGAAGCGTCTTTCCGATAGTATTCCTATCATTAAAGCGTCGTTATGTGAAAACAAAACGACTTTGCGAATATTTGCTGCTGAATAAAATTTATTCCAATGATCATTCCCCAGGAATAACAGCAATTAACGTGAGATAATAAACCTGCCGGCACTGCAATCAACTTCGTGGTCTAAGCCTGCATAGAATTGCATTCAGCAATGGCATATATACGCCCATAAATTACTGCAACTTTAAATATATAAGCATTAAAGTCTGTGCCACACAATGTGTGTTTGAAACAGTGGAAATATTAACAGCTTTCAAAAAAATTGCGAACACTCCACTGGATGTTTGACAGATAAAAACCATGTTTTAGACTATTTGTTGTGATCATTAGTTTTTCGCTGTAAACTGCTACTACAGTCTGTGTGGGTTAAAACAGCATTCGAAAAATTAAAATATTTAAAACAATCACACGAAACATCTATGTTTTTCATAGCATCGATACAAGCAAAAGTTTAAACGATTTGGAAAAAATTAACCAAATATCGGTAAATTTAGATGCTTCGGTATGATATTCCATTTGGTTTACTGGCGCAGTATCTTATTAATATTAAAAATGTGCCTTTAGAAACGGCTGTACCACCATGCTGTCAAGAAATTATACCGGTAGAGGTACATTATCTAACCCATCTTAGAAATATCTGTAATTTTGTGTAAGATATTTGGATGGCAAAGCACATTTTGAGGCTCGATTTTGTCTAGAAACAAGATTTGGCAACTTATTGCAACTTTAAATTTATTTGATTTCGATTAATTTCAGTTTAAAAACTTTTATGACCAAGTCTTAATACAATAGGTTTTTCGAGCTCAGAGCGTGCTTTCAAAGCTTCAGCTGGATGTGTATTTTTCTTTTTTTTTCAGAGTTTAATGTTAATATCTAGTAGCCTAAAACAGCTAATCGCATAAAAATATTTTAATCTTTACGCACCACCCCAACCAAATTAACGACATAACAACGTTAGAAAGTATGGATTCAATGCGGATTTATATTTTACTGCGGTTGTGTATTTATGAATTTCGGGCCCACAAATTTCTAATACTAAAAGAGTTCAGGATACTTTGAATGCAATACAGTTTTCCGCATATTGACTCACAAGCAAAATTTTGCGCTATCTCTCTACCTTTAAGAGGATTTAGCGCCTTATATAATATATATCTTGTCGGAAGGTGAAAATGTTGTTGTAAGTTAAGGATTTAGCTGGAGAACAAGCTGAGCACTAGTTATTCGGCTGGTTTTGCCTCCTTCCGACAATGAAGAATACCAGTGTCAAGAAAGGCTACAAATATGAAAGTCATAGTAAATCATTCACATTCTGCAAAGAAAAATGCATAGGAGCGCAATTGATCAAAAGCAGTAGGATTAAAGTATCCCCGCCATCCCTGAAACTAAAGTGGGAATCAAGGGACTTCACTTCAGCACAGCTGTAGAAGCGATGGCTTATACTTATATCTTAGAACTAGAAGTGTATTTATATTCTGACCAGTGATAATAGTTTCAAGTAAACTATCGTGCATTCTTGATCGTGTCGAATCATGTTTCAAATGGTGATCAGTCTGGTTGCGCTGACAGTGTTCGAGTGTGAATCATTTGTTGCAGAATATTAATAATTGCCAAATTTTTGATATCGCAGGTGCTAAAGCTACCAGTTGCAAACCAAAAAGGTTTATAAGTAAGGTATATCTCACTCCAACGTTCGAAATTTTATATCAACTTTTATCTAGTCGTAATATATATATACTTATAATATACTATATATATACTTATATACTTATATATATAAGCAGCGTCTAAAAAGAAGACTAAAAGAAATGCCAATAATTAAACCAAACATTACCAAAGAAACTTTGTGGTTACAAAAATTCCCTAAAACGTCAGAATATTTTTGTTGGAAAAATTAAAGGACAGAGTGCCTTTTGCTTCAAAAATTTCTATAAAAGCCTCAAGTTTTTGTATCTAAAACATCAACTTTTTTAAGCAGATTGAACACAAATAGCTTTACTGAGTGCTATGTCTTGACAGGGCCATGTTTTGGGAATGCGAGCTCTATAACGAATAGTTTTTCTTACAAATTGTTAACCGGAAAGCGTAGCAAAATTGGCATAAATCTAATTGGCATTGAGTAAGCGACTAAAATATGTGCGCAATAAGTTGTCTTTTATCAAGATAAAAATAGAATAAGACGCAGGAAAATTAATTTATATTATTTTTTCATTGCTAACTTAAAATATGGAAAACCTGGGTTCATAGAAATATGCCTTCCACATCCAAATGGATGCTGTGATTAGATTAAAGAATTTCAGCACAATCCTTACCTATACATAATCGGCAGTCAATAACGGCACCGCGATTAAGTTCTGAAATGCGATTCACAGTTAGTCGTTACACTGGTTTAGACAGTGACATTTAAGATATGAATGGAGTACTGCATCAAATTTATAAACAAACATTTTTAATCTCTCAACGTATCATTTCTACTAAAGATATATTCACAAATATTAAATAATATTACTCATTAATGATTCTATATAACGTGACTTGCAATCAAGTGCTTCTGACTCTACTCCTTTGGTATTATTTGTTCATTATGGTATGCGAAACGCAAATTTATTCTAAGGTAAAGGGTTAATATTTAAGCGTCTTTGATACATTTAGTCCATTATTAGTCGAAATACAAGAACTCAATTGCATCTACTCAATAGCGAAAGCATTGATTTAAATAAAAATCGTCCACAGGTTGTGGATTTTTCATTTCTCCGTGTTATTCATTTGGTTATATTATATTAAACCTAATGGCTTAGTTGCTACCCAAGAATATAGGGGCCGGAATTGAGAGACTTTATGCTGGCCGGCTGCTGAAACAAATAACGACGACTGCTGTCAAATCTAAAAATTCTGATTCTGCGGCCCAAGGAATATATACGGACTTGAGTTGGACTTCGTCCTGGGTCTTTCCTGAGCGCTTGTATCAGATTCTTCAGCAGTGGCCTTTTTAAGGACCACTCAGCATGAGGAAGTATGTGAACACCAGTAAAAAACAGGTGTCTTGGGCATCATTGATACGTCCTGGTAGGTCTAGGGTCGCTCAGCTTTATTTCCTTTAAAATGCCAGGTAGCACCTCCATGTCAAGCGGTTTAGCGAGACACTTCCACTGGAGCCATAACCAGTGCACGACCTAGTGGGTGACAAACCACAAACAAAATTCTTAGTCCCCTGCGTTATTGGCGTATAGTGGGTGACAAATCATAAAACACCATCTGATGCTGGAGATTTGCCTGGAATTCAGCGATCTCAGTCCTGAATGGTTGACGGAAACGTCTGCCTGGTATCCAGCGGTGCCTATCTGAAATGACGTCTGTAACGAAAATCGGCTGCCACGCAGAGAAAAAACCTGCTCGACCTGTGGACACATCCCGGCAACCTATTAACATTCCGGTAACCTATCTTTCTTAGTCATGGATCGTCACAACAATTTCGTCCGTATACTGCTATCGCGTATTGGGTAGACGACCTTCTAGCGCTTCCGTTTGTGTCAAATATCCGAACGGCGCCAAGACTCCTTACCTCGAAAGACACGTTAAAAAGGCTTCATGTAATGTTAGATCCTTACTTCTACGGGGAAAAACTGCTTGCTGAGTCATTTCTGAATACGAATGTAGATATTGCCTGTTTATCTGAGATTAGACTGCAGGAGAGTAAACAAATCTTCATGGAGCTACCTGCGACCCCTACTGCCAGTTACATTCTTTATATCTCGGCGATCGAATAAAATCAAAGGAAGGGACAGACTAACGTCGGTATTGCCATCAGCAGAAAAACACGACTGCGTCCTTGATTGGAAGCCTCTGAACAACTGAGTTTGTGCGTTGCGACTCCGCTCTTCGCCGGTCAATCTGAATGAAGTGAGTGCCTATGTTCAACGAATGACGCGGCTGCTGAGCACAAAGACCAGTTCTTTAAAGACTTTCTATGATGTTTATATGAGCGCCGCGAATCGGACTTACTGGTCTTCCTAGCGTGTTTGAATTCACCTAACGCCCTCAGTGGAAACACCATTCGCCCTGTCTCAATCACCGTCGTGCTTTCAAATGCGTCTCTGTGACAATTTCAGGCAGAGTGTGATGGCACAAGTTTGAATGAGTAAAGCAGCACAAACATGCGTACAATATTTAATAGCACGGATGGCTATGCTACATCTAATCTGTAGTATAGCTAACTCAGCTAAAAGTGCGTTTACATATATGCTTTATTCCACGGCTTTGACCATATAAGCTTCAATATATTTGTGTTACAGTTAAACGTATAAAATTTCAGTTAATTCGTCCTGCATTCTTTTATCATCATGGAATCATGCTGGTCGAAAATATGGATCAAAGCTAAGATTTCTTCAATTATAAATGCATCAAAACCTAAACATCGTGTCAATAAGATAAAAACGTAAATATTACTTATAATTTGATCTGTTATGAGAACTGAAAAATCACAATTTAGCAATCACGTTAGCAGGGGCGAACCGAGAGGACAACTGTCCCACCCAAGGCGAGCGCCCTCTCTCCAACTACTTTGCAAACAATAAAATATTAAAGCTAACTAAGAAATTTGAAATGTAAAATTATTTTTCACGCAGTAAGAACTAATGCCTGTCACAACGGCTATTTAAATGCTGCCAAAAATTTGGAAAAGCAGAATACAACATTTAAAAATGCAAAATATATTAGTGGGAGCAAAATGATTTATTTAGTAGGTTGCTCAAAATCATTAGGTAGGGGCGCAAAATTTATGCTTGCCCCAGGGCGACGGATACCCTCGCTACCTCAGTCCCGGTTAATCGATACACTTCAAACTTCCCATTATAAAAAAGCGTTAAGACACCAACATATTGCAGCTGCATGTCTTTTTTAATTTAATTTTTTCAAAGATTGTACGAAATCCTTGTGTATCAAAATACAATTTCATGTGCCCAACACAAGCTGAGTTTCATAACACGGAACGTTGGCATGCAAACAAAATGTAAAAACAGTTTATAACTAGGAGCCAGGCCTAGGGCTTAGTATAAAGTCGATATAAAGAGAAATGATTATGGTTTAAGCCAAATCATTGGCTTGGTGTGGCAAACACAGCACAACGAACATATCGCTTACGCCGCTCAATTTTAATTCGGTCTTTCTTATTATATAAAAAATAAATACAATTTAATAAAAATCGCTTTAATTAGCAACAAAAATTTCGGACGAAAATTAATTATTATATACGTTGCTATTAGTAAAAAAACTAAACAATATACATGATTGCCAAAAGAAACTCACATAGGACATCTTGTTCGGTAAACAAAGGAACCAGAGAACGGAAAAATGGCATTATCCGTGTTGTTAAAGTTCCATCATTAAACCAAAGTTCTGTAAACTGGGAAAACCCCAGTGATTATTGATTAGCGTGCAACTATTTGTTCGTTGTTAGGTATTTTATGTCGCTACGATTTATTTTAATATTAATTACAATTTGCAAGAAACTATTTCAAGCGGTGATTATATATTGCTCTTTACTGTTGCTCTTTCTCGAACATATGCTGCAGAAACCTAACAAAGATTTAACCAAAGATTAGGTAACAGCTATACAGACAAGAATCTTTTACAAGTTAAAGTTAGCAATTACCGTGAGTCTATTTTAGGAGCGTACTATCAAAATCAAGAATTGATTCGCGCAGAAATTTTCTTCGCATTTTTGCCACTGATATTCGCATTTTTGCGAACGCCAACATGGGCTCTGCGATGTACGAATGGAATTTGCATTCGAGCACATTTGTACATTTCGGACGTTTATCCGCGTTCATCAAATGACTTTCTGAATTTGAGAGCAATGTTCGCGGTCTATTTGGGTATTATAGCATGTAAGAAAAACCCGACTGGTAATCTCGTTGCAATTGTATGTGGCCAGCAAAATGCGTTGCTAAATCGCAAAATAGTTACCTCGAGTAGCGCTTATGCGTTGCGGCATCGCCAAAAGTGTATGCGTACATAAGGGAAAATAGTGATTTGTTCGCGCTCATCGATTTTACTATCGTGAACTGACTTGATAAATCAACAATCCAGGTGTACACAATTAAAGTGGACTGACGCATTAGGCACAAATGTTAACAAATCCAAATTTTAGACCTAACAGGCTTTGTATTATTTTTATAGGGCTATGAAAGCGATAACAATGCCATAAATATGTGTGGACACATCCGTTATAAAAAAATTTAATGGAGCAATTCTATGCAATATATATTGATAATGGTTTTCCATTGGTGATTGGTGGATGGGTACCCAAGCCTCGGATCAATGGTCACCGGGACAGGCGGGACATCGTCGGAGATCATCAACAGACTTGCTAAGGCATCTAAATAATAATCAAATGACTGTGGGCCGTACTAGCCTCCTATATTACTTATATTCCAGCGAAACGTAATTAGTGAGAGGAAGCGATAGTTGCTGATTCAATGTCTTCGAGATGATGTGATACTGCCGTGTCTTCTGAGTTTCGCTTCGAGGTTTTATAACGAAGCTATCCGACAACCGTGCCAGCCTGTGCACACAGTTGCCCATACAGTAAAGTGGCGGCGTCTCAACCGGCTTGGTCGTGTGCCGCGCATGAAACCTGGGCGGTTCCCTAACAGGGTACTGTTTTCACTACCTATTGATTGGAAGCGACCAAGAGGTAGATTATTCGAGAATTGGGGACGAGCTGCCAAGCGCGAGACGGAGTCCGCTTTCGGTAATATTCCGTGGCGCAGATGGTGTTGCGGCGCGTTCTGCGTGATGATGTCCGTGGCTGCCGTTCGTCACGAATGGACAAGTCCGGTTCAGAGGGTGATCGCATCGCCGGGGTCAAATAATAACCGGCAAGAGTATATATATAAGAAATTTAAGCTGAATTTAGGTGGATTAAATTTTTGCGCTCAGTTATTTTATTTTATCGGAGGCAGAACCGGATTGAAAATAACCATTTCCGTAAGCATCAGCACGGTGCTGAATATATTTAGAATATTTGAGCCTAACCGGTTCAATCATTCCAAATTCTTAGCTATAAACGATACTACAGTTAGTTGTCGGTCTGTTGCTGACAGTGGAGAGGACGTAGAAATGATAGTCTCACACTCTCTTGTGCGATCTAATGAATATCAAGTAAATATATACTGTAAATTACTTGAACTTGAATTTCGCTCACAAAGTTTTAGATGACAGTTGTAAATGTAATAACCGGTGACGCAGCTGCATGGCGCAACTTCCTAACACCATGCCCATACGACCCCGGCTATCGTAACCTCAAGGGTGGACCGTGACTATTAAAATTTTAATCCTATTCTTGGTCAGACCCAAGAAGTTACGCAGCTTAGCAGGCCGCAGGCGCGCTTCACGGGGTGTGTTCGGACACCGCCCGAAGGATTGCGCACTTGTCTAGTATCGGGTATGATTTCTGAGGTCCCCCAGGGAGGCTAGCACCGACACCTGCTCACAGGTCATGGAGCCTAGCCGCTATTCCTTATCTTAGACTCATCGGAAGTTGTTTAGTTCTATTTTAGTGTGATAAGTGTTGAAATAAAATGTGAAAAAAAGTCCCTAGAAATTTGAAGCTCAAGTTGATTCACCTAGTTAAGATCGCGGTATGCTCCGTGTTAGAGCATTGACCTACGTGGCCCCAACAGGGTTCCGACAAGCCCTGAGTGTTTAATGTCGGATTATCAATGGCGTGGCCTGCTCAGTTCAAGAAATTCTATACTAGCGTACTGGTGTCTTGACCAGTGAAAGTTTTAACTCATTCGCATCGAGAGCATTCCTAACAAATTTTGAGTCATTGTCATAAACGGGTTAAATTTTGATAACGTTTTCCAATTATTTTATTTCCTAGATCCGGTAAAAACACAAATAGATAGGTCAGAAGGCCATGCGCGTCAGTGCTTGTGACATTCTTGCCCACAAGCCGTGGCGAGCAGTGCCTGCTCGTCCCGACGGACAAACCATAGAGAAAGTAAAAATCCCTAGAGTCTTGGAATGAAAAAAGTCTGAACACAATGTTTAAAATACAAAGTTTATTGTAGTAATCAAGCCGTATCAGGGTACGAGTGTTTGTGAACGTGTCGGGGAAGCCTAGCAGCAGCGCGCAGTGATCGCTTTAGTTCGATAGATTATGGGGCGCAAGACATTAAAAGGACAATATGGACGGAGCATGCAGATACCCGCGCATGTGCGGACTAGGGGCGGTTATCCCTGCTTTAGCTCAATGTTAGCGAAGTAATCAGCTATGCGGCGCGATAAGCATGGGCCCTAGGGTGCTTCGGAAATTGCTCCTTAATGCAGGTCTCTTCGGGCAACGAATACTCAAGCAGGCGGAGGAAAAACGGTGCTCAGAACTGTCTACGCGAGCTAGACGGCATCGATGGAGCGCTACGTAGGGCTACGCCGACTCTAACTGGTGACAAGGGGTGCCTGGAAGTTTATCCTCGAGATATACTCACATTTGTACGTATGCCTGAATTCGCTCTATAGCGTATGACATCCCTACCTACCTAATAGTACGACTGACCGAAATGCAAGTTAAATAAGCCAAAAAGAAGGGGGAAATGGAATAATCCCTTGGATTTAGGCCGACGGGACGCGGTCGTGGGGCCAAGTGACACGCTGCGTCCTTATGAGCAGCCTACGAGACCGTCACCCAGTTGATTGATTTCTATTTGAATTCTATGCTGGGTTTTAGAGGTTGAGGCGAGTCCTTTAGGCGGAACGCATCTAGCCGAAGGCTAAATTAGCCTCATTTCCTACCTATTGGGGTCGCTTGGACTAATCGGGCCAAGGGCGATGGGCCCCGGACGCATTAGGGTCGGGGGTTCCAAACAACAGGGCAGTTGAGACACTGCATACAGCAGTGTATTTTGTTTTCTCTTTGGTTGTTTGTCTTTTGGCTCTCTAACGACGATCTTGTGGTCCTAATACACTGCTGTATGCAGTGTCTCAACTGCCCTGTTGTGCAGTTGAGTTACCATTGACTTCGTTGTCAATGTTGAGGTGTTCCTATGGCTGAATGGTTAAGACCAATGAAACTGCAGCGGACTTAAATTCTCCGTGCAGGACCAATTCATGAAACGGAAAAATATAACTGTCTGGCGCTGAAACTGTAGAGAAACTGAAACTGGGAATACATAGTACATAGCCTAATGGGCAAACCGAGCTAAAATCAAAGAAAAGCTAAACTCAGCGATCAGCTCGCTCCAAGAAGAAAAAGGGGTTTTGCACTCGTCCGGTTCGGGGCCGAAATGGCCTGAGCGAGGAGGTAAGTTTTTTGATTTTTAGGAAGTCCTAAAATTTTGTTTAGAGGCGGGGGACACGGAGTGTTTCTCCCGCAATGACACCATCTAGTGATGGCGCAGGAGTAAGCCTTGATTCCGTTTCCTTTAGACAGTGGTCTCGAGAGAAGACCATTGCGTAGTGCAGTGGTGAACACCGGTAGACTTAGTTGTTTTGTTAGAATAATCTTTCGGGGCTTAAAACTGGCGTATCACCATCAAACGGAGCGTTCGCGGCACCAAACGGGGTCGCTGGAATTTTGGTCGGCCGGGGGTGTTATTCCCCTAGCCAACTTTTGTGATCAAAGAGGTTTTAAGGTGGTCACCTACCATTTCTCCGGTCAGTCGTCCTAATGAGATTGATGTACAAATGAGATGCCTACCGAATATGTCGTCTATGTGCTCTAAAGTCAGATTCAAACAACTGAGTCAAGACGATTCCGAGACAACATTCCGTGAAAACAGCAAACACCTTAAGCTCAAGTTAGCGTCCCTAGAATTTGTTTAGTCTTTTAAATTCCCAAATTTTCTTAACTCGATAAAATAGAAGAAATTTTACGGGCTTCCTGAAGCCCGACGGAGGCTAGTCCTCCGTTCCTAATCTGCGTTTCTGTCCAAGCCCAAACACGGCATGAGCATTGAACGATCAACTAAGCTGCAAATTTGGAAACCGTAATAGCAAAACCATTGAACAACTCCCTATTTTCTGTGGCCTGCATGTTCAAGAAATTTAACCGTGGTCGGCTCAGGAAATGTCGTCGATCCTAACTCAAAAGAAGCAAGTCATGTGAAACCTGGACAAGAAGCGTCCATTTTGTTGTGCCCTACCTACGACCACGGGGAACCAGCAAGGCTTCGACCTAATTGCCCAGTCTTCACAACGCTCTGTGCGGGTGTACCGAAAATCGCCTAACGCCTTCTGCAACGGAACTCGGTATGAAAGGTTGATTCCAGTTGAAGTCGTGTGTAGCATTTCCGTGGGGTAGGGAGGATCAGAACCCGAATACGAATAATTCTACTTACGAGTAAGGGTCATGCTACATTCTGGAGGTGACTAGACGAACGGTCTGTTACTCTTCACACAGCAGGGAAAACTAGACCCCTGCAACCATTAGACCTTCACGTACTTACGAATGTCGATCCTTGGGGCAGCACCAGCTGAACCCCCTTCGCGAGGCATGCGCATTCGCGGAACATCCCTGGTCCATCGAGTCCATTCGAGGCGAAAAGCGAAAAAAAAGCAAACACAGAGCCGAATGAAAACCATAGATAACATGAAAACAATGCGCTGGAGCCGGTCAGTAAAGTCGACCGAACTCCGCGCTGTCGAAGTCGAACTAATTCCACGAGTCGACGCGTTGGTCGTCGCCTCGAATTTTCTGCCCATAGTTTAGGATAGCGATCTTGTTGCTATCCAATCGTCGTCGGTCGGGCAACGCCCATTTTTCTTGGGTTTTAGTTCAGTGTCCAATTGGGGACACTTCCGGAAAATTGAATCTTGACGGCTACCGTAAACCGTCGATGTCCTTAAAGAGAGTCGGCTTCAATTAAATTTGCCGACATCAAGTTTGAATCTTCCGAGTACTCGGAAGTTGACCATCTGTGATTTTTGTCCCGATTTTCTCAGGAAAAGCAAACTCTGAAGTCCCAATTTGCCGTCCTTATCGCCGGATGTCCAGCGAAATTGGATCTTAAACTCACAATATTTAAACGGCTTCCGGTCCCAGCTTAAGTCAAACTATTAAAGATATCTTTGGGTCACGCAATTGCCTTCTTCAGCCCCAATTAGCGTGACAATCTGCTCATATTTCGACTATTTGCTCTTCCCAGCCCATCCCGAGTCTGCAAACATCAACTCGGCCTTTGTGGTTTTCGACTTGCCGCCATCCTAATTAAGCTAAATTCGACTTAGCAGATAACTCTCGTACACGAGGACATCCAAGGGCAACGAAAAAGAACCGAGCTTGTTTGAAATTTGCTTGCGAGTGTCTATGTTTCATAGTCTCGCCGGGGGGGAACCGACGACGGGAAATTATCTGTCTCGGGGCCAGAGACGGGACAAACACTAACGTACCCCTAAATGGTCAGGCGCCCTGTTACAGAGCCCCTAGGTTCTGCGAGAGAGCCCTAATGTCGCCCCCGTTCGTCCTATCCGTCCATACTTTGTCCGTCCGTTAAACTCTAAAATTTAACGTCTTTTAGTACGTGGTGTCCTCGTCCGTCCGTTTTTCGGTGTCCTTATATATGGTTATATACATATATATCCTTACATCTACACACATGCACATGCACAAACACATACACTACACATTAGACATGTAGGCTTCCTGAGCGAAAGAAAGGTCGCTCAGGATAAATACACACGCACAACACATCAAAAACAACAACAACAAAGCGACAAAGAAGAAAACCGACCAGAAACGTCGGTTAGAGACAGAACGAGGACAAAAACGAAAGGACAGCGAGGAAACGGAGAGGGCGTGGGAAGGGAAACGGGACAAGGGGAATCCCTGGGGAATTTCGAGGGGCTGGAGCAAGATTCGGTGCCAGGATGAAGAATGGGGCCGATCGATACCAAACACGAGGGGGGAAGGACGTGGTGGCGGATCGGGACCCACTTATGGGTTCCGATGTACATTAGTGTGTGGAGTTTTAGCGGGCTCTCCTGTGTTAACGGTTGGGCGGAGCGACGCCCGCCGGGTATCGTTGGACTCGTCGTCCAACGGCGATTTGAATGAGGGTGATACCACCACCGAAACGGCATGGGGAAAAATGGTACTAAATCACAACTATTAGAGAGAGTAGCGGCTACGGTAGGGACGCTTTCATCGGCTGTCCTGGGTTAACGGGGCGGCGGACCGAGACCCGCCTGGTATTTTTGGAGATGTCTCGTCAAGACGAATCCAATGAGGGGCGGTTCGCCCATTTTAGAGTTGAGCGAAAAATGTCGAATCATCGGTGCCCATCAGCAGTTGGCAGCAGTTGTCTATGCACCTTTGAGAGACTACCGCGAGTCAGCGGGGACTCGGACGGAGGTCCGGCACACGTCGTTGGACTCAACTAGTCGCTATGAACAAAACGAGGGGTCGCATGCACCGTTTCAAAAGCGGGGTAGGACACCGAGACTGTCGGAAGGTGGGGGCTCGCATTAGTCATACGCTACAACGGAGCTAAGGAAACGAGGCGATTTAACCTGGAATAGTCGTCCAAGTGGCATACACACGCACTCATATTCGTTTACATATTATATATATATATGGTATGACCTAACTCCACGGAAGGTAACAGTCCGGGTTCTACGTTGACAATCCCACCTAGCGTAAGTATCGATTGTCACTATGCGTTACAAGCGAAGTTCCGGCGTTGTCCGGGGCGACTTTGAATGACCAACCACAATTCCCCAGAGTGTTCTACCAGCCTGCTCCGGTTATTTTTCGGATCTTGGTACAGTAGACGGTGACGGGCCGTCGAATTAACCAGACATCCGTCGTCTCTAATAATCGCGAAGGCTACCAAACGTACGATTTCCGCTTGCTGCGACTTGTTGTTTTCCGTGACCATTACTTAATATATCGCTAAAACCAAGTAAACTTAATATTTTTCATTTCAGTCTTAACAAACTTGCTTGCTAGAACGTGCAGCCAGGGGCCTCCTATTCCCGGACGGTCATCACCGTCAAAGTTTTAACGCGAAGCGGCGACTGGTTGGGGTTTCTGCGTGATGCCTATTTTTCTGTCGGTGGGGAGCGTAGTGTCCAGTCTCCTAAATCAGCTTAATCAGCCTAATTTTCTTTATTTCGTTCAGCGTGCCTCGTAAAACACTCGTCCCGGTGATCAAATTCGTCAAGTACAACAAGGAGTGCGACATATTATACGAAACGGTTAATGGATGTAGTACGACATTTTACATAACCTTTCACTGATATGGTATAACGTTTTATGCAAACTTCGCTGATAAGGTGTAACATTTCATACAACTTCACTGATAAAATATAACATTTTATACAAGCTTCACTGATAAAGTATAACATTTTATACAAGCTTCACAGATAAAGTATAACATTTTATACAAGCTTCACTGATAAAGTATAACATTTTATACGAGCTTCACTGATAAGGCATAACATTTTATACTGATAAGGTGTAACATTTTATACTGATAAGGCATACATTTTATACAAACTTTACTGATATGGTATAACATTTTTATACTGATAAGGTATAGCATTTTATACAAACTTTACTGATATGGTATAACATTTTATACAGAGTTCACAGAGACCATACGACATCTTATACAAGACGGTTCCCGTGGTACTCTACGGTGTTCTATACAATACGGTTCCCGTGATATAATACGGCATTTTATGCACAACGGTTCCCATGCCAACGCGTTTAGACGCAATTTGGGTACGAAAGCCATGAAACGCTCGTGACAGGGCCGGGACGGCCCTGTTACATAAAATGACGGCCTTGGCATATATTGTTTGTTTTGACCGCCCTATTTTTAATATGACAGGTGTTTTCTTGCAGTGAAGCCAATACTATATGTATATATACGATCCTAGTCCACCGCATTATAAAAATTAGACTCAAATCTCTATCCGTTACCAATTTATTAAATTATAGTAGCAAAATTTCGTTGACAATTGGCAAAAAATCAGCGTTCCATTAATGGCTACTGAAAACGGGAAAACATAGAACACAAATAGTTTCCCTTTACATATATACATAAATTTACAGTGCTTGAGTTTACTTTAGGTGCGTACAACTGGGTTTTGTCAAGTCAGTTTACGACCTTAAAACTAAAGTGACATTAGCTTATGTAAGCAGACATAATATTTCATTGAACAAGATTTACACGCAGCTCGGGGTCACTGTTTCGTCAATTTAGCATCGCAATTGGGTACGGGTAAAAGCCTGTCCCGGCCCCGGACCCGGCCACAGAGGGTAAAAGCCGGTCCCGGCTCCGGGCCTGGCCAAAGGTAAAATCCGGCTCCGGCCCAGGACCCGGCCCCAAAGGTAAAAAAGCCGGCCCTGGCCCCAACCCAGCGTAAAAGCCCGACACTACCCAGGATAAAAACCAACCCCGGCTCCTGAGGAAAAGAGAGCTACATTAAGAATGAAATCCAAGTATTTTCTCATCTTTTGGTTCATTTAGTATTAAATGAATTGCTAAGTAAGCTCAAAGATGTGGCTTCTTTGCCGGTAGTCGAAGATCATCCCTTGGTAGTTGGATACGACACAACTTTCCAGATTGGGTCTTTCTACGTCTCAGTCTTAACATACAAACATACGCTTTTTGAAGCATCTCAGGTTATATCGTTTGCTTATCTGGTACATCACCGAAAATATTCTAAGGAGCATAATCAGTTTAACTCAGATATTTGTGATCTCTTACCGAAGTGTTTTAAAGAAACAGTCCCTTTTGTCACGGACACGGAGTTTTCTTTCCCATTTTTGCCAACCTCCCTGAAGCAGGTATATTGTGTCACGTCACTAAGTGGTTCACGTCCCCGTCGTGCAGCCTGGGAAACGTAAGTGTACAAACGCTACGTTTGCGAAGAACCCACACAAAGCAATGTCGCAGCGGATTGTCATGTATATAATAAATTTAATATTGAAACAAAATAAATGCAGTTCTTATCAGTGTTTCATTTTAATACAGCTTTCTTTACTTTGGGGCCGGGTCCGGCCCTGGGGCCGGCTTTTACCCTTGGAAGGGTCCGGGGCCGGGCCGGCTTTTACGCTGGGCCTTGTCAGGTGGCCGGGACCGGGTTTTACGCCCTTAGGCCGGGGCCGGGTGCGGGGCCGGGGCCGGCTTTTGCCCCTACCCTCGCAATTTGGTTATCGATTATCTTATTCGGGCTTTCGATTCTAGGTTATTATGACCCATTCTTTGTTTATTTTTTTAGATTTGGTGGATTTGTGCGGATCATCACGTGCTCGCAGGTCGAGACATGTGTGTCTTTTACTCAATCGTGGATGACCAACCCGGAAAATGACGTCGACGCCACCGCGATCCAAATGGTCGACCAGAGGAATTTGCGCTCACAGATTAGTTAAGAAATCACAACCAGGTGAAACGACATAAGCCGACGCTGCAAAGAGTGTTGTCGTAAAAAAGTACAATTTCTATTGTGTCGCGATGGCGAAAAAGCGTGCTCGAAACTGGTCAACCTTCTGCCTTAAATATTTGCCCAGAAGGATATTTGCCAAGAATATTTCTTCGACATAAATATCCACGGTGGTGATTAATTTTTAGTCATGGAAAATACACGCAGAACACATTTTACCATGTTTGAGGGTATATATTATATTATTTTCATCATTTATGTATTGTTATAATGCTGCTTCGCGAGATGTCTATTTAAGGTTTTCGGTGGCGGTATTTTTTTATACAGCGTTAGTTGCAATTACTATATTTGTAGAAAATTTTGCCCTGTGTTTAAAAATAGAGCCAGAGTTGCTACCTAATTTTCCAGGAAACAACTATGTCGTCTTAAAGGCCACGAAAAGTATTAAAAATTGCGCATACTTTTAGTCTTTGCAAGCACGTAGTTATTTTTTACACAGCACGTGTTCTATATACTGCTAATGTTCTTTATGTAGCGGCTATGAAAACAAATGGTAAGCTGGTTCTCACTATTAGTGGGAGCCAATATCACACTGGATTGAGGCACCAATATCAAACTGGAGGGGGCGAATATGAAACTGTAGGTTGACACCAATATCAATCTGGGGCACCAATGCCAAACTGGAGGGGCACGAATATCAAACTGGAGGAGACACCAATATCGATAATGAGGTTGCTGTAACCGATTATTGTATCTAATGGCCTGCTGTTAAAAACTGTTGTTTCTTACAGCCAGCTGTAACATATAAAGATCCCTTACAGCCTGTGAAATAATTTCATAAAACGATAACTGAATCGCAAAGACCATAATCAGCATCTAACAAACAAGAATAAGTCCAATCATTTCCGATGTTTTCACAGCAGGATACCTCGAATATTGCTTCAAAAGCTGGAGAATATCGTAAAAGACCAACGTAGTTGAGTAACTTTTCTCCCCGCTCCAAGATTTTTTTAATACAACTAGCGCTATTTCTTGTCCTTATAAAAGAATGATCTACTGTTTTCCCAAAAATATTCTTTTTGTCAAACAAAAAGACATTCCGGCCGACAAAAAGTTGCCAGTTGTCGCCCGGAAACTCCCAAAAATCAAATGGAAGATCCCCGAATGGAATTCCCATTCGGCGTTCTTCCTTTCATACTCTAACGGTAGAAGTGTCCATTGCCATCTCTGCGATAGGCGTGACACTCTTTCGACATCGAATACGACACCAAACGCAAATCCGGAACCATCGCGGCACACTCGACAAATAGTCGTCGAAATCCGGTATGATTGATGTGGAACGAGTCGTTGTCGAACAAACGCGGGTTGCCCCAACAAATGGGCAGTTCGCCATCGCCGACCAATTGAGATGGTAGAAACCGGATCCTTGCAAGCGCAATGCCACTGGCTGGAATGCTCAACCACGGTTGGCATGTCGGGATGCGGCACCGGTAAGCAGAGAATTACATGTGGCCCGAACGGTTGATGTTCAAGAAATCTCTCGAGGGTCATCCACGAGTTTTCTTGTTCAGCGGCGCTTCGTTGGGCGTCGTTGACGCCGCAGTTGATGATGATAACGTGGTAATCGAGGATGTTGATGCGAAATTGACGGACGGCGTCGACCATATCACGATATCGACCGCCCGAAACCGCGATGACGGTGCCGCCCGTAATACCTCGGACATGTCTGGCTTGACTGTCCGACAAGACCAAGACGGTCTGTTTGAACCGATGGTTTTCGCCCAACGTACGATCCAAATATGCGGCCCCTGTGGCCAAGACCGGCTCCCAGTTGTCAGCCAAATGCCGATGAATCATGCTAGTCAAGCTGTCGCCGTACTCGTTAAAGCCGGGAAATTGAGGTAATTGTAGGCCGGAATGTCGTTTTGTTTGACAAAAAGAATATTTTTGGGAAAACAGTAGATCATTCTTTTATAAGAACAAGAAATAGCGCTAGTTGTATTAAAAATCTTGGAGCGGGGAGAAAAGTTACTCAACTACGTTGGTCTTTTACGATATTGTCCAGCTTTTGAAGCAATATTCGAGGTATCCTGCTGTGAAAACATCGGAAATGATTGGACTTATTCTTGTTTGTTAGATGCTGATTATGGTCTTTGCGATTCAGTTATCGTTTTATGAAATTATTTCACGTGGTCCTTCGTTGTGATTATAACCAGTAACACTTTCGCCATTTGTCGTTTGTTGCTTGGGAATTCCAGAGCACAGAGTGTAAGTTGTGTTTGTGATTTTAGCTTTCTGGTGGTGCTTTCGGTTGTGAATACTCTCTCAGATTTGAGAGCCGTCTCAGTTCGGAGACCCTTAGGCTACAACAACTTTGTGAACCGTTCAACCGTGCCTGAAAATTATCGTTTTATGAAAACTTTATATCGATGACTTGAAAAACATTGCTTTTACGGCAGCACCAAAGGGGAGAGGTGCGGGCAAATGTCACCAAGGAAGTCAAACGGGCCGAGAAATTTTCGGCCTCGTCCGAGTTTTCTGACAGAGAAACCATTCAAAGTTGTATCGCTAAGCTAAGTGATTATCGCACTAAGCTTGAAAGTATCAATGAAGAAATCGCTTTAGCGCTAGAGGAGGAAGCTATCGGAGATGACATTGAACGGGCATCAGAAATCGATGAAACAATCCTCGATACTGTCAGTAAGCTTAAAGCTAAGCTGTCTACCATTAATTTAGTGGGCAATCCCCAAGTATCAGAGTCGACACATGAGGGTGCGGGTAACACGTCGTTAAACCACGCGCATGGGGCGCGGGTCAAACTGCCGAAACTTGAAATTAAGAAATTTTCTGGGGACCCACTAAAATGGGATGAATTTTGGGATAGTTTTTCGTCCACTGTCCACGACAACAGTGACCTTTCCGCAGTCGAGAAACTGAAGTATTTGCGGGGTTTTTTGTTGGGGGACCCCTTCGGGTGGTGGATGGGTATCGATTGACTGCTGAAAATTATTCCACAGTCGTTGACGTGCTAATAGATCGGTTCGGAAACAAACAATTAGCAGTTTTCGCACATTTTGAAGCGATGTTGGACCTTCCCACAGTCTCCCACTATTCGCAGAAGTTTCAGTCAATATTTGGCGACTGTGAACGACATATTCGTAGCTTGATAGCATTTGGTCTCACCGAAGAGACGTTCGGACAGGTGTTCACACCAATAATTCTGTCCAAATTGCCACATTACGTCAAGATGGAGTTGTACCGCAGAAACGGAGCGAATCCATGGACGTTGAATTGTCTCCGGACGTTGTTGAAGGATAAGATTCGGGCTCGAGATTGGAGCCAACGTACGTTCGGACCCAGCGCATCGGATGATCGGCAGGGGTCCAGTCGAGATAACCAGTCTAGTAGTGGTCACAAGTCATCCAGACGATTGGTATCCGGAAAGTCCACTCCCAGCTCGGCGTCGTTCCTCAACAATAGCGCGAACAATAAGTCTAGTAGCACACAATGCATTTCTTGCTCAAATTGGCATTACAGCTATCAGTGTTGTCTTCATCCAACAGTCGCAGCTCGGCGCAAGCAGTTGAAAGGTCGTTGTTATTTGTGTCTTAACAACGGTCACCTCATAAAAAATTGTCCCAACTCTAGGGAATGCGTGTACTGCAAAAAGCCAGGCCGCCATCGAAGCTTGTGCTTGACCAAATTCGGTTCGAAACCAACGTCTGCAAAGCAGGAAAGTGCAATGATGACGGCTGAGACGGCATCGGAGGAATCAGGGGCCCCCATGAACACGTCGTTACTGTCGCATGGCGAGCAGATCGTCTTGCAGACTGCCCTGGCGACGATTCGAGGGAATCAGTCGACTAAGGCTCGTTTGTTGTTCGAT
>JASANE010012239.1:0-12068 GCA_030248225.1 Trileptium ribeirensis | reverse complement strand
TATGTTCTTCGTTTAATTTTCCTATTGCTCCCTAATGTAAAGTCACTTATGCCTATATAAAACATCACTGCGGAGCCGATGAATTCAACGTCATAAAATGCTATTACAGCATAATTTTCGTAGCAGGCCCAATTATTCAACATATATAGCCCATAATGCAACATAAGTGGTTATCATTGTGAGCCCCTATAGAAACACAAGTGGGTATCGTTGAGGCCTCAAATGAGATAATGAACATATAATTAGAGCCCCTATTTGAAACATAAGTGGGTATCGTTGTGAGCCCCTCAAATGCAACATCATGTGGGTATCATTGTGAGCCCCTAAATGCAACATAAGTGGGTATCATTGTGAGCCCTGAAATGCAACATGAGTGGGTCTAGTTATACGACCCCAATGCAACATAAGTGGGTATAATTGTCGACCCCTAAATAAAACGTGAGGTGGTGCTTGTATAACACCTATTTGAAACACAAGTGGGTATCGTTGTGAGCCCCTAAATGCAACATAAGTGGGTATCATTGTGAGCCCCTATTTGAAACATAAGTGGGTATCGTTGTGAGCCCCTAAATGCAACATAAGTGGGTATCATTGTGAGCCCCTAAATGCAACATAAGTTGGTATCATTGTGAGCTCCTAAATGAAACATAAGTGGGTATCATTGTGAGCCCCTATTTGAAACATAAGTAGGTATCGTTGTGAGCCCCTAAATGCAACATAAGTGGGTATCATTGTGAGCCCCTAAATGAAACATAAGTTGGTATCATTGTGAGCTCCTAAATGAAACATAAGTGGGTATCATTGTGAGCCCCTATTTGAAACATAAGTAGGTATCGTTGTGAGCCCCTAAATGCAACATAAGTGGGTATCATTGTGAGCCCCTAAATGAAACATAAGTGGGTATCATTGTGAGCCCCTAAATGAAACATAAGTGGGTATCGTTGTGAGCCCCTAAATGCAACATAAGTGGGTATCATTGTGAGCCCCTAAATGAAACATAAGTGGTTATCATTGTGAGCCCCTATTTGAAACATAAGTGGGTATCGTTGTGAGCAACTAAATGAAACACAAGTGGGTATCGTTGTGAGCCCCTAAATGAAACATAAGTGGGTATCTTTGTGAGCCTCTAAATGCAACATAAGTGGGTATGTCTAATCAACTATACAAGGACAGTGGCTGATATTCGGTTCATTATATAACCTCAATATAGCTGTGACGTCTCGCTAAATTGCTTATTCAACGCTCAGAATTCACTAGCACCGCGCTAAAGACAAGCTACTTTAATAAACTCACATCAATAAGGAAACATGTATTTTGCAAAAATTGTCCGTCGACGAAAAAGCGGATCAATTATGTCGCTACTAGGCAACTGTGAAGATATGAAATGAAAAAACGCTGGACCACCCCTTCCCCCTTCCCCAATGTGACCGGGACAGGTTCCCTACCGCTTAAACGAAACAAATCGTCAGAACTCATTCAAATATGGAGACAGCGACATCAAATGAGTTCCGACAAATTATTTTTGCTCCTCTGCATATCACGTTTTTGAGATATAATCGCTAAAAGCATTATATAGCCAGACAAATGTTTTCGAGGCTGTAAAAACGAAGGGCTGCGTTCATTCCTGTATCAGTAACCTGCACACCTGTTTCGGAATGACCACTGTATCCGGCTTCCACTCCTCAATGCCATACATGGTTTTGCGGTCTCTAATACTTTGAATTGTTGAACGTGCCATTACACGGGTCATCCGCTCGCAGTAATACGCCTCCCTCGTGGACTCCAGGGTTGGGTCGTCTTCTACACTAGCTGTGTGAACAAATTTTGATACAATCTATGCAGGGGTGCCCATGTCACATTCGAGCCCCCTTACAATGTTCCCGGTCCCTTCACGATGTAAAAAGCTTCCTTACGACGTTAGAGGCCCCTTTACAACATTCGAGAACCCATTACGACATTCGAGCCACCCTAACGACGTTGGAGGCCCCTTTACGGCATTCCAGGGCCCTATCGAGGCACAAGCCACACTACTTGGGTAGGCCAAGCGCAAAGGCCGGAACTAAATCTATGTATGAAACAACCAAAGATAATTATATCGTTATAAATATCGCTGACATACTGTTCGTAAAGACATTGCGAAAAAATTATAGGCTCATTTCGATCTGGATACGTACGAGCCGTGGAACCACTAATTTTGGGATTCTAATAACCCTTTGACGCACATCACGGCAGCTATCATCACACCGAACGATCGACCGGTGTTAAACCGAGTTTACAAATTCACCGTACCTGTTCTAACAGTTAATACCGAAGATAATATTGCGTATAGAAAAAAACAACAAAATATTGCAATTATATACAGAAAATAAGTAACAAACCGAGCCACAACATACCGAATCCATCTGTGTTTGAAAAACAACGGACAATGTTCTTGCCGACTTAAAAATACACCCCGCGTCGTTTTAAAAGACCTAAATAAAATAAATATCTTCTTCAAACTAGAGCTAAGGAGTATCCTAGACATGGTGTCGCTAGTGGCTCATAATTAGATTCGGGAATAATAATGCACAGCTATACCATTCGCGTAGGGCTGAAAGCCAGAAGGCTTTATTGCTTCAAATATCAATTTAAAACCAAATACATTCCTGTTTTGGTGTCTCGAAAAAGGCTCTCATCGAATAAGACATTGTGGATGTATCAAATGCAAACAAGACTATCGACATATTTATTCCTTTCCTTATACAATGCAAACAAGTACAAAGGCATTTAAACAAACATCGTTTCTTAGTGTAATGCCATGATAGAAACACAGCCGCTATAACAGCTTCACTTGACAGCTCGAACTGTTTAAGACGAGATAATACACCGTAAAGCTTAAAATTGAACAGCCTACCCTTAAGAGGGTTCTGGTCATCCAACTCCAAAAAACTAGACATGAGCAAGCCGAAGGAGAAGAACCGAACCTAATTTGATAGCCACCGGAGTATATATATCTGGCTACCAACGAACCATGATCTCAGGGCAAACTACCCGGTTTTATGACATCCAAACAGCCGAAAGATGAACCCACGACCAAAGTTTGCCAAAATCAAAACTACCGCCATGATCCTTCACCCGATTAGTAGTAAAACCCTCCAGTTGGCTAAATCAGCATTGATGGAAATGCCTGATCATCAGCTACGTTCTCTTCAAAAGAAGACACATCCATAATCTAACCGCCGGCGCTTTCTTATAGGGAAAAAGCGATTAGCTACACAAAATGAGCACTATTAAACAAATATAAACCAACGTGGAACCTCAATATATATATGTTAAATATAATGAGTTGACCCTGCATCTAGGAAATGTCCCTATATCCCCGGAGAAAACGCCTAGAATAAGCTTTACCACATGCGGACCAATTTAAATTTAACCACAGATATCCGGACGTTTGTATATTTCGATTTAAGCGTTCCTCCAAATCCATGCTAAACTTTGTCGCTCACCTCTTTATTTAACAATGTATTAAGTAATAATAATAATAGAGATCCTTAATATTTAATGAATGGGCTGTTATTATGTATATTTTGGTTATATCTATTTATGGTCATCTCCTACTTGAAACACCAATTCATTCACTGATCTATCGAAGCCTTCATTAGGTTTTCTTTACCCAGTTTTTCGGTATTTCGCCCTCCGGTTTTTTGCTGAAGACAACTAAAGCAGGCTAAACAGGCGTCAGCAGTAATCGTCGTTGCTTAGGATAACCAAGAACATATGTGTAAACTTACGCTGACGTACGAAAAAAAACTTGTAAAAACACAGCCAAAAATTCAGTTTTCTTTGAGATGACCAGAACAAAACGAAATCCCAAAATTTTCGCAGTTAGCCGACAGCCGTATGCTCCACTGCACAAAGTCAGAGGTTCAGAGGGAACAAGAATTTTCGGTAGAACAAAAATTGCAATCAAGTAAATGCACATTTTCGTACGTTGACGGCAAAGCCGCGGATTGCGGTCGAACCCCATTTATAAACTTGCACCTGGGCGGACTAGTATTGGTCCTTTGCTAGTGTTCCATTTCATAAAGACCCAGGAAGCAAGCGATACATCGGCACGACGTATTACGATTTACGCTACTGTTTATTTTTAACGGATACCAAAACCATAGATAGACTTATTTCATTCTCCGATGAATTCCCCGATCGTAGAGCCAAATTGGGAGACTGTGGGCAATATTATACGCTCAAGTCAAGCCAAACCCAAGCTCTCAAACCAGCTCAAATACGTTCTCTTCCACAGCTAAACGCAGGCAAACTGGACGTAGACATAGAAAATCGTCTGAAGAAAGCTGGGAAAAGCTGTTTAAAATTATATTTCAAACGTCTAAAATTTCTGTAAAAAACAGCAGACTTTTATCAAAATCAAAATCAGTCACTGAAAGGCCTGGAAATGTTTTTTGTTGCATTAATACAGTCATAACCAAACAGGCAACGATGTAATTATATAAATCGGAGTCACTGCTAGATTCATTAGGCGATAAATTATTTAAAATGAAAGAAAACAAACAATTTTAAACGAACAAAACTAAACGTCCTTGAGAAGCGGGTTAGTTCCCACAAATCGGGTAAGTAATCCGCAGACGTCTAAGGGCGTGTCCTCATTGCATCCGATCAAATCCGACATTACGAGCACATATTTTTCGGGTCAAATCGAACGAAATAGTGTGAAAAATAAATACATGTACATAAGAACGCATACGGTGGGTACTGAGTTGAGCAGTGTCGGATTGTGATCGGATGCAATACCAATGTGTTGGGTGTCCCCGTTATCAAAGCTTGGTCAAAGTGCAAATTTGAGTGTAAAAATGAAACCATTTTAGTCCACCGTGCAACCCTATCGAAAAAGCTCCGCCTACCCGACGAAGTTACATTTGGGTAGGCCCCAGCCCAAAATCCATGGATTTCGAATATCGAGCCGTTCGACTCCAACTCAGAGACGCGATAGTTACCCTTAGTTGTTCATCACAGGGACCATTCCTTCTTTGTGTACATTTGCTTTCAATGGCATGCGATATCGCAGTGATTTTGCTAGTTTAGAATTCACGACGAAACACTGGATAGGCTAGGCGACAACTGATTAAGAACCCTCGTCCCAAGTAGATTAGCCTTACACATATCGTTCCCTAATGTTTATTAGTGGGCAGTTTAGTATTCCTGACAACGTCGTGGATATCCAAAGAGAATCAGACTTTATTAACCTAGATATTCCACTTATCAGCGCCTTACTCGACTAGTCCGAAACAAAAGCAGCTTCAAAATAATTCAACGTGCGCTGTAGTTAACACTGTTTCCTTCGATCAAAAATTCAATTGAACTGTTTTCGTAGTAACAAACACAGCTAATTATGCAAAAGATCACACGCATACAGTGTTGAACTAACAAGAACGATTCTCGCTAGTTAAGCGTCCAAATACAATGCCGAAATGATTAGGCGACACTTTAGATGTTCCAGCCTCTCCAACGACATTCAACAAGTGAGCAAAAATCGGAAGACTGGGAATCCACGACGATCCAGGGGATCCTTGGATTGCCTCATTTCCAAAGGCTTTTCAAATTGTATATAAAGTCTCAAAAATAATCTTGAAAAGCTCTCAAATACAAGCTTGAGAGCAGCGGCTCAACTACGAATAGCAGTGGGTTAACTACAGATAGCAGTGGGTGAACTACGTATAGCAGTGGGTGAACTAGGTATAACAGTGGGTGAATTACGGATAGCAGTGGGTGAATTAAGGATAGCAGTGGGTGAACTACGAATAGCAGTGGGTGAACTACGGATAGCAGTGGACGAACTACGGGTGAGAGGAACCAACTTTACAAAAACTATTAATCGTTATCGTCGCCATGAACCAACCTTAATTTCTCCAGAAATAATAATCGTAATTTTACGCATTGTCAAATTTAATTGTTTTCAAATTTGTAATTTGGTTTAAAATTCAAGGGTTCTCAAGAATTTTGTTAAAAAAATTTCAAGGAACTACTTGAAAAAGTGCATTTGCGGCTTACTAAAACAAGCAAGCACTCAGTCTTGCAAACCATCTACCAATTATGACTCGCCCAAATCAGGATACAATTTGGAGTACCACCATATCAGGGCCTATTATAAAACCTGAAACAAAAAACCTAGCAGGACAAGGTGGTTATATACATCATATTGATGCAATCACCTTGTCCTGCCGCGTTTTTCTGGTTTCAATTAGTAGATTAATAATAATATTGTTTTTCCAATGTTTCATAGCTCTACGAACAGTCTGTGGTATGAATCGGGACGCTGCATACCCTTGTACGGGTTTCATAATCACTAGTCGAGAACGGCAGAAAATCTGGAAGTAAGGTTTACAAAGAAAATTTGAGTCAAATTTAAATTGTAAAAATGGTTAGTCCATTACTTTTTTGTATCTTTGTGAGGGTTTCTTATGGAAATCACTTAGCAAAAAATATACGCACTGAGCTACGTTCAGAACCAAATTTAAGCGTTTTCAAACGTTTTAGTCAAATTCAATAGTTTTCAATGGTAACGTTCCAATTCAATGGGTTTCAAGAATTTTCAAGGCCGCCGGACACCCTGAACACGCTAATAGGACGACTACAACTATCGCCATCGCCATGCATGATAAGTGCTAGTCGTCCAAAGAACCAGTTAGGCAAATTCCCATCAAATATATATATGTTCTGGGTAGTCAGAAACGTAAGGCTAGCAAGCAATATATTTCCGCACAATAGCAATAATTTTGGAGTTTCATAACAAAGGCCCATATATGGGTCCAAATCGTCAAGTCTCAATCCGATAATTCGTGTTCCAACCCGACTGCATTCTCTCGACAAAATACCTATTCAGTATCTGCAACACAAAATATCCGGAAGGAAAATAAGTAAACGATGTTTTAAAAGTATGTGTTTGCATTGCAGTGTATTTTGCACTGCACTTTATATCTATTACAAGAACAGCAACGTTAGACAACGTCGACGACATTTCAGGCCCATGCGATCCGACTGCAGCTTTCTTTATATTTAATTCATTCTTTCTCTCATTTTTTCATAGTTCTATTCTTTAAAACTTCCACGTTGGAGCTCCGTTGGTGGGACGGGAACCATAATATTGTCACCGAGAATTTTTTAATATATCCACAAATCGATAATCCAAAATAGCTACATTTTTATCCAGTTATGAACGAGGGGGGTCTTTTCTGATCATAGCACGTTCGGTGTCAACCATATAATGTAGAAGTCCCACATCGGTAATTGAAGTGGCTTTAACTGTACGATAAACACCTGTCCGGTACCCCATGCAATATCAAAGCTATACATAAGCATATCTCAAACACAGACCCAAAACCTTATCCACAAAATAAGAGTCAACATATTAAAAACATCGCTTTTCCGTCGTCAAAGCTACAAAAACAAAAGCACCCATCTAGAAAAACAACGGGGCACCAAAGGAAAAACCCCCAAATATTTACATGGCACAGGTCCCATTTATGCTATGTGTGGCGCGGAGTAGCTGGAATTGCCTTGCCCCGAATCTTCACACAAAAGATTAGTCGAAAGATTATTTTGCGAAACTTACAAGACGGCGGTGCCAGGCATCGAGATGATAGAGGTTTGACATTTTGGCTTTTTCAAAACAAACCCCATTTTTGTCCAAAAAATTGTCGTTAACACGCAATCAGCTAAATAATTCCATCAAGTTCATATAATCCTGTGGGTGATTAGATTTATAAAACAGAGGGTAACAACCTCGCTTACACCAAGAGCAAAGTATCGGATTAAAAGCCCTAAAAAAGTCTCATAAACTTTGTTACACGGTCCCAAGTCTGGAAAGTAGTAATTTCTGACGAATATCACGTTAACAGCGTCATATTAGATATTGTTGGGAGCAGAAGTTTTCAAAGGGAGCCCTGGTAGAACCCGGATAATAAACATTTCAAACGAACTAGTCGTCACAACAGCCAGAAAAAAATCAACACTTTGCCAAAATTTGAAATAAATTTGCAAACATCTGAACATTACCCATGACACGCCTTACCGTACACCGTAGACACTACCCATGACACGCCTTACCGGACACCTTAGAGATACGCCAATGGAGTAAGTAGTTGTACCACCAACGCACAGTAGAATACACTTGAGTGTTGTTTTTAGGAATTTCCATCAAGAAATCAACTGCCACAATCAACTTGAGTCTGCCGCAATCCACACAGATCGTATTATACAACAACTGGCTGCAATAGTGCCTATTCCTTACGATGTCGCAATGCCTAAAACTTTTCAAGCCGCTGATAAAATCAAATGTTTTCTAAAAGTAAAAATTGAAAACAAAATGAAACTGTAAAAACTAGCACAACTGCAGAGAATCAATCAATCAATACACCTAATAGCATTTATATAAGATAAAAATTAGCGACCACATGACATATTAGCTGGGAAAAAAATTAAAAAAAGCTGAAGAAAACCCACAAAACATTGCCATCGCCACAATTTCTAGACAAAACTATAAATCTATCATTTCATCAAATTTCCCAAAACTAGCTCAGAAATTTTCAGACTCAAACGACAACCCGAAAAGCAAGTGATTCCAGGTTGTTTTTTTCTGGTCTATTTTTAGCACAGTTTTTCTGGTCGATTTCTAGCACATCTAAAGCTGACAATTATTTTTCATCGCCGCCGCCAAAATGTCATCTTCAGATTTTTTGGATTTACAAACCCTTTTCAAAAAAATATCCAAATCCCAAATCTTGGCATGCAAAAAATATTTTAATAGAATTTTAAAAACCAAAACTGACAAAATTTCCCAAAACAGAAACGCAACTTTCAAAAGCAACACAACAATTGACGAGACGTTCTTTGCCTATTTCTGTTTTTTGAAGACACTTTAAGAGCGGAAAACAGTTTTCTTTACTTTTACAAGACCTGTGCGGCTAGTGACACACAAAACGCCGGATGGCAGCGGCTTACTATCCAGGCGGGCTCTCAGCTTAGCTGTCTTACCACCCGGGCCGGCACTTGGCTTAGGCTCGTCCCGAGTCTTATCATCCCGGCCGGCACTTGGCTTATGCTCGACCCGGGGCTTATAATCGCCGGGCCCGCACTTGGCTTAGGCTCGTCCCGGGTCTTACTATCCGGGACAGCACTTGGCTTAGGGTCGTCCCGGGTCTTACCATCCGGGCCGGCTTTTGGCTTAGGCTAGTCCCAGTCTTACCATCTGGGCCGGACTCGGCTTAGGCTCGTCCAGGGTCTTACTATCCACGCCGGCACTCGGCTTAGACTCGTTCAGGGTCTTACTATCCGGGCCGGCACTCGGCTTAAACTCGTTCAGGGTCTTACTATCCGGACCGGCACTTGGCTTAGGCTCGTCCCGGGTCTTACCATCCTGGTAGGCACTTGGCTTAGGCTTGTCCACTGGGCCGTTTTCAAATTTTTTTACTGCAAAAATGCCTTGTGGGATCCATTTCATAAATACTGACATATATATACGCACAACTCAATTACGACTTGTCGCAAAACTTAAGTACCGATATACTTTTTAAAATAAGCAAAAGTCAGAAGTACCACCCGTTGATGCAATGTAATAAATATCTAATAGGTCTTTCACTTTAAAACTGAAGAAGGAGGATAACATTTGTCCCGCAAAAATTCAAACTTCTAGGTCTTGATTAATCCAGGAAAATTAATCGCTGGGTAAAATTTATTAACACCCACAAATTTTCAAATTACTGGGCAATTATTGTACTAGAAGATAGGGACCCAGAAAATTACTGGGTACACGATATTTTGCAGAACCCACAAATTTTCAAATTTGTGGGTTCTTTGATGCACCCAGTAAATTTCGGGGAAGATTTTATACCCATCAGTTTTAAAGTGAACCATCTATAACATTAGATTTCATAGCTGCAGCTGAATATTATTTATATATAATCAAAGAATGTAATTTTAAATGCAAATATTGTGTGCGATAGTTGTACATCCAATCCTGGTCATCGGTCCAGCCGTTTTATCAACCGGGTCACCGACTGAGTTGGGGTCACTTGATCGACACCGTGGGTTCACTGGCCCAATTCGGGTTACATCAGATAGCGGAAAACTATGCTTAATCCGGTTTTCTTTTTTTTCAAAAGAACCTGTGACCGTTTCATGGTAAAGTTTCCAAAAGTTAGAAATAAGCAATCAATTAACGTGGTCATTTTACTATATTCATTCTCAAAAACATGTTGAACATACGACTCAACTAGAGATGCGTTCCTTCACGCGGTCAAAGTTTCTTTCAACTCGAAATTTAACAGCGAACTATATGAAATATATAAATGCCCATTGATTTGCTAAATTTTGATTGTTTCAATAATTTTTTATACATTTTGACAAAGTTTAAACAGTCTCTGAGATGTTCAAGATGCTTTAAATTAAGGAAATAATGCTGGTTTAAATTTTGAGTAAAAGTTTTGTTGAATATTTTCCAACCTATATATTTGCCCTGGTACTCGCTCGGCATAACTGAGTTCAAGGGATATTTTAGAATCTCTTGCCAAAGTCGTTTCACATCCACATTTGTGGACGCACATACTAGAGATGTAGACAATTGTCCAGAACAAATAAGACATAATAGTTAACAACCATCACACAAAACAGTCTTGGTAAAGTGTTTAATATTGAACAGAAGGCACTGCTTGCAAAACCATTATGAGACGGAATAAAAATTCCATTTTCCGTGAGGTTATAACCAGCGACAAAAATAAGCGTTCTTTCAAGTACAATCCAAGCAACTTGGTTGTGACTTATGCCAAGCAGTGAACAAGAACACATACTGCAGCTGTCCAAGGCAGGAAATTCAATTTTCAGGCTCCCTGGGCAAGAACTTGCAGCCAGCCACCTTTTCCCTAACCGTCCACCCTAACTCATCGGCCTCTTATTGCAAACTTAGAGCAGTGAACAAGAACACATACTGCAGCTGGCCAAGGCAGGAAATTCAATTTTCAGGCTCCCTGGGCAAGAACTTGCAGCCAGCCACCTTTTCCCTAACCGTCCACCCTAACTCATCGGCCTCTTATTGCAAACTTAGAGCAGTGAACAAGAACACATACTGCAGCTGGCCAAGGCAGGAAATTCAATTTTCAGGCTCCCTGGGCAAGAACTTGCAGCCAGCCACCTTTTCTTCCCCTAACCGTCCACCCTAACTTCATCGTCCTCTTATTGCAAACTTAGAGCAGTGAACAAGAACACATACTGCAGCTGGCCAAGGCAGGAAATTCAATTTTCAGGCTCCCTGGGCAAGAACTTGCAGCCAGCCACCTTTTCCCTAACCGTCCACCCTAACTCATCGACCTCTTATTGCAAACTTAGAGCAGTGAACAAGAACACATACTGCAGCTGGCCAAGGCAGGAAATTCAATTTTCAGGCTCCCTGGGCAAGAACTTGCAGCCAGCCACCTTTTCCCTAACCGTCCACCCTAACTCATCGACCTCTTATTGCAAACTTAGAGCAGTGAACAAGAACACATACTGCAGCTGGCCAAGGCAGGAAATTCAATTTTCAGGCTCCCTGGGCAAGAACTTGCAGCCAGCCACCTTTTCCCTAACCGTCCACCCTAACTGGTCGGCTTCTTATTGCAAACTTAGAGCAATCCGGTGTCACTAAGCATGACGCGCCAACATTTTGGTTTCCGCTGCCTTTTAGGAATGGCCGGACAGACTAAGAAAAAGGTAGAAGACACCATTTTGTCATCTTCAGCACAAATAGTACATTGGATTTCGAAATCAGACCAGGTCACACCCACCCCATGTCCTGTTTGTAAGTGTGATCCCAAGTTCAATCTCTCATATATACCCATATTATACGCAGAACTGCTTTTATTACAAAATTTTTTTTAGATTTTTTGGGCTCACAATGGTTCCTTTGGTACACAAAAATTTAGAAAATGTATAAATTTATACATCATTCGAACCGCATTGACGAGCTGAATCGAATGGTGACCAATGCACCTTAATATGTTCAAGACTTAGACGACTTAGACTTAGGCTAAGGCTTATGCTTAGCCTTA
>JASANE010012238.1:0-11044 GCA_030248225.1 Trileptium ribeirensis | reverse complement strand
CGGGCAGGGCTAGATCGAGCCGGGAAAGGATAGTGGGTAAAATTCTCACATATACAATGGGTACCTAACAGCCTGGTTTACATTTTAAACTGCGATTCTGTTTCAGAGATCATAGAAATTAATTTCTTACATAAATAAAAATTTCTTACATAAAAATTTATTTATAACAAGCTACTGATTATAGCTTCCTTTAATTGAGAAACAACACAATATAATTATATTTCAAGTTTCCTAGCTAACCTCGTTCTAAGTAAATAGCTTGATGATCTGATTCGTAAGTAAGTATAAAAACAAAATTCAGTAAAAACGTCACCATTACTACCATCCACAGGACAAAATTCACCAATAAAAGTAATTATTGTATAGCTGTTTCTACTAATCCATGGTATAAGAATAGCATGAACCCGAAACTACAAAAGAAGAGCATTAGGCAAGAAATTTTATTTAGTAATGAAAAAAGCTTTTTAAAATCTTTACCGTCTCCCTCCGAAAGCAATGTGTTGCTATGTATTTAGACACACATACCGTGCAAATTGATGGCTGCCTACACACCAACGTTGGCAATTACTTAAGCCAACGATAGATAGACACTTATAATATTTGCGTACATTACTTGCTTAGGTGAGGTAACCATTTCATTTACAACATTCAGAGGCGTTGAGAGAGTCTTTGCATTAAATAATTTACGAATGGAACAGCATATTGTTTGGCTTTAGGGGTTGTAGCGCTGTGCACACAGGGTTAGGAATAATACTAGACTTAGCGAAAGACCGCCACGACAAAAAGCAGTTTACCTGTGCAACTGGCAGATCGTGCTCGAATGGAAAGTAAAATCAATTATCATTTGGTAAAATGCCTGGCTGCTTGTTATAAATAATACAGCGTTCGGTATCGGTGGCAGTTATAAGCCTCAACTAAGCATTAATCGTTGTAGCTAAACTTACATCAAACGATGGATCTTCTTCCCATGCGCGATGTATATGTTGCCCACGAACATCGCGCGGCGCGCCGTACTCAGTCATTCCTTTGCGGCTTGCAAACCGGTTTGTGCCATATTGACCCGGGATAATTCCGTCGGTGTCTCGCATTTTGCTTTCCGAAAAAGCCTAAACATAATATCTTAAACTCATGTCATACATGCACTTAGGGAGAATGGGGAAATATCCCCTCCCTAAAGCGCCGCAACCCCTCGCCTCTCAAGGCCTCGACGACGCCTCCTGAGAGGTAGCCCGACCCATCATTCTAGCGACACCCATAAACAGGCAAAATTGCGGTAAAATAAGCGAAATTGGCGGGTGATTGCCAAAAATCGGGTAGAAAATTCGCAAAAATGGTAAGAAAGTTCGCAATTAAGAAAAATATCGAGTCGAAAAAAATTATTTCGAAAACTTATCCCTCTGAGGACCTCCCCACACCCCTGAAGCACCCGCTATCCCCCTAGGACGGACATCGGCCATGTATGATTTCCATATCACAGGTTTGCAAGGTCCATTGGCGTAACAGGCAGGTGGTCGCGGTGGACAAGGGCCGCAACAGTGTAGATCGTGGTGGGTGTAGCCAAAAATGTTCCCCAGTTTCTCTATTTATTCTTTATAATTTTTCCGATTTTCTCCAATTTTCCCTTAAATTTTTGTATTCTCACAACTGCTAATATGAAAGAGTGTGCCTTTAGGCCACGAATGCGGGGATAGAAAGCGAGAGCGACTCTGATGGATCCGAACCTTTTATGGAGTCCCGCAGTGAATGCCTACTGCATTGTTATGTGAGTAAAATTAGAAGTTATGTGTAATAATTTCGTAAATGTTTTGGGCTTATGAAGAATAATGTACTAATCTATAAATATAAGTAAGCTACTTGATCGTTTCGAAACTATTCGCTTTTGATCTATGTCATCACTTCAGGGTATCCCTCAAGACTCCAGTCATTTTCTAAATTTAAATGTTCAGATCTCGAAGCAGCAGTCCTAAATTAAAGCTTAAGCTTAAAGTTGTCTTGTATTGCCGGTGTTACTTTTAAATAACAATATTAAACAAATTATAAGATGAACATAAAACTTGTTCTGAATTCCAAGATTTTGGAAGATATACTAGATTCCAGCTCATCCGTACAGGCGTTAATATTACATTTACCATTTATTCAATGCCATACGGGCCATTATAAAACTCTAATGAAGCGCTACAAATTGCATCTGGATTCGGGTTTTGCTCCCAGCTGTAACGAGTTGAAATTACTACATTATGATATTTATCAAAAATCTTTGAACAGGATTTATGGCTGAAAAACAAAAATATGAAACAATTCCGCCAGGCCGACCTACAGAGTACTACTTTAAACTACAGATATCGAGGAAAAACTCTGAACAACGTACTCCGAAGTCTTCAGGATTGTCAACGAGCAAATTATGATAGTGCAATCCTTTTACATCACGTGGTGCTCCGTATTCGGTCATTCCTTTGCGACTTGCAAATCGGTTTGAACCATATTGACCGCCGATAATTGAATCAGTTTGACGTATGGTGCCCTCGTCGAAATGCTAAAAAATTATATAAAAATTATATATAAAAATATATATAGTGCATAGCATTTATAAATTTTACCATAAATGCTCTGTAAATACTAAGTAGGTATACTATAAATTATAAATGCTATTAATTAAATATATTTAATTATGCATAACAATTAAAAATTTATCGTATATCTATTTAGTATTTATTTACAAACCATTTATAGTATACACAGTATAAAAGCAAGATTGGTGATAATGGTTAACACTAATGAAGAATGTTATTAGCTTCTGCGTTTGATTTAGTGTCTACCACCACGAATCTGTCCAATATTATACGCCACGTCAATGACCTTACTCCACTCAAATTCCATATGACCACTAAACCATTATCCTACACGGTCTTGAACAGTCCTGACCTTCGTACCATAATATTCATTGTATTGGGAAGGAACTGTTGACAATATTGGTGACATTGTAGTATGGTCCATTACTGCAGCAATGCACATCATTTGTACTGTGTTAGTTCCTTTGACAAGATAAGAAATACACATTATCTATACTACTAAAATAATCGCTTGCTCCTTGCTGCTGCTGCTGCCGCTGAGGTGGTGTTCATTTTGACGTTATTTGTTCATTGAGGTTGTTTTGATTTTAGAACATTTTTATAAGGGCTTAATCCCATTTTTCCTGTAACGTTTGGACGGTTGGTGTGATCAGGCTGATTTTTACACCATTCGATTTCTCTTAGCGAGCCGAATCGAATGAACTCCAGTACGATTACATTTAAATTGAAATTTAAATTTTAAAAAATATAAAAATATTGAACTAGATTGTTTGTCTGGAATGACTGTGGCACATCGTAGGCATGGCCTAAATGCGTCAATGAGAATGATTTAAAATTTTGAAACTTTTCAAAAAATAAAATATGTTTAAAGCACTTTGTTTGCAACTTCTGAACCATTTTTTTGGATCAGGTTCATTTTTATACTATGCGATTCCAATGACTCTAAAATTGTATACATAATTTAACAAACAGAATTGTAAACATTTATTTTTTAAATCAGTTTTTATTTCGACAAGTATTGAACAAACTGTTGGTGGTGCTAAAAAATTCAAGCCTGATACTTTGGCTCAGACTCGTGCTACTTAACCGCTAAGCTATGACGAATTTGTTGCTCCGATCTTTAGGCTTCTCACAACGAGAGCGAATGGCAACACGTAACCAAACTGCACGTTCAACACACCGAGCTAAAGTTCTGTTTCGGACAGTATAAAGTGGCTGCATAAAAAATGACATGGGTTAAAAGTGAAAAATTTTTTTAATTAAGGCTATGACATACGAAATAATTATTGAAGAATAACAAAGGCTAAAGAATTGACCAAAACTCAAACTGTTGCTTGAAAAAACAGACTGAATCGTTTGAAATTAATAATGAAATTGGAATGAGAAGTTCAAGTAGCATAGTTCCCATATATATGAAAGGATTACTGGGCTGTGTTCTATCAACACAAAAACAAATAGTATGGCAAATTACAATAGTACCACAGCTAATACTGTCACAATATCATTTGTATATATTGGGAGATTTAGGGGAATGTTATAAAAGTTGAGATCACAGTTTTTCATAAAAATAAGTATTAACCCGAAATTTGAAGCGGTGATGAAAACGTCCGGTACAGAAAGATACTTCGTTTCAGGTATCAAACGTTTTTAGTTTAGACAATGTGGTGTACCCAGGTATTATCATCTATATTACTTAGAAAGTGTTCCCCTTTTATATAGCATTTGTGGCCAGAGGAGTCTATAAATTGTCTATGTTATTCACTCAAAATAGCAGGTCCTAAAAGCGATTGAAACGGTATTTATTATAGCATTTGTGGCCAGAGGAGTCTATAAATTGTCTATGTTATTCACTCAAAATAGCAGGTCCTAAAAGCGATTGAAACGGTATTTTATACAGCATTTGTGGCCAGAGGAGTCTATAAATTGTCTATGTTATTCACTCAAAATAGCAGGTCCTAAAAGCGATTGAAACGGTATTTTATATAGCATTTGTGGCCAGAGGAGTCTATAAATTGTCTATGTTATTCACTCAAAATAGCAGGTCCTAAAAGCGATTGAAACGGTATAATATAACTTCAAACAGTCACACATTATTCAACCATGCCTTGTTAAATATAATCTGTGCTTCAGTTGGTAATCCATGACGGTTCACAAGAGAATGCTTTAACAACAATACACGGGCTAATATCCAGAGGCGGATTCAAAAGTATTGCTGTTGGCCACACCCGTCACAAATTGTTCGCAGTCAGTCAAATTGCCAATCTGCTACGCTAAATCAACGTTGCATACGACAAATACAATTATGACATAGAGCAGTCGGGCTCCACCATCAATAAATCCGTGGATTGCACTGTACAATATGTGTTTCAAATGTGCAAGCATTGATCAGTTCTGGGAGAGTGGTTTGCTCATATAATCACTAGCTCACAAAATAGCACCGTGCACAAAATAAACTAACCGCGATATTCGGATCTTCGTCAAGCAAGTGATGGAAGTGCTTTCCTTTGACGTCCCGTGGTGCACCGTATTCTGTCATTCCTTTTCGGCTTTCGAAGCGGTTTGTGCCGTATTGACCGCCGATTATTGCGTCTGAATGTCGGAGCAACGTTTCATTCATCTACAATACCAATGAATTGAGCAGTATTTTAGTATATGACGTAAAGCGTACACAATGCTCACAGCTAGAACGCACGAGTTGTATGACAGAATGTGGAGGAAGATTATAGGTGTGAAGTTTTAGTACATGGATTTTTTAAAATATATATTTTGTATTTTAATTATGGTTCAGTGGCACACAGTGTGAAAGAATTAACGCAGCTAGATGAATAACTATCGAATGTGAAGAAATTGGCCATCTGTAGTACTAGAAAGACGATAGTAAACCACACTATATGCTAAAACGTGATAATGTAATATACAGTCTATATAGTGAAAGCCGCGCATACAAATGTCTGAATACACGGTTAGCTATATAACAAGTCAGTTGAAGCATAGGCAGCAGTGCGTTCAAAGATTAGTAGACACGGTAACTCGTTCAAACTCGTGGTATTGCACTCGTTTGAATTCGTCACAAACCATGCGTACAAATCTTTAAATGCACTGCTGCCTTTGCTACAACTATTACTTGAGCGCAATATATCGGATTACGCTAGCGCAAATACAATTCGCCGTCTTCGCTGACATCTTGTTCATTTTAAATTAGTTAGCTATTTAAACCTTCTAATTTTTCGCAACGCGATCCTTCGGCAAAGCACACTAATGTTTGATTTATTTAAATATTAGTGTTTTATCATTTAAACATTTAATCATTTAAACATTTAATCATTTATAAACATTTTATCATTTAAACATTTAAAACAATCATTTAAACAATTTAGCGACCGAAACATCTACAAATGCACATAAGAATATTATATTAGCGATTTCAGCAGCCCTGAAGCCGGTACGAAAGCTTTATCGTTTTAACATTTATTTGCCAGAAATTATACAAGTCATTGCTACTCTGACCCAAACCTACAAATTTTGTTTCCGAAATACTCAATGGTACGATTGCGAGGTGCTAGTGTCGCACATATCCGTATCAGAGCGATTACGCATTTTCTTATAGATATATAATATCAAAATTGATAGTCGATAACCTTCAATTTAAACTGATTTTAAGCGTGGAAACCCTTTGGCTTACGTTGACTGCGGTTATGCAAAAATCGCTCGAGACGAATCACTTAGACCGAACATAGACATTTTAGTATAATAGGTACACCATAATTTCAGTGCAGAAAATTTTACAGGGACCAACGGAAAATTTCAATGTAACAATATTTTCACTATGAGCGCATTATAAGCATTCTTCGCTGTATTTAGTTTTATCGTTTACATGTTTCCTACAAATTAAACGCAAGATAGAAGAATAAAATTGTAACAGTCTATATAAAAATAGCTGTATAGGTTAGGTATGCTGTACAGTTTGGTCCGTCAGTTCAAGAAGTAGATGGTCTCGGAAGAGGGGGGGGGGCTGGAGTCCGAAGGATTATATCTTAGAAGTTTTAGGAAATCTATAGTCCTCTCCAATTTTGCTAAAATTTGTGTCAATTTTACCCAAACATTGCCAAATTTTTTTCAACTTTCGCAAATTTTCCTCATGTTTTCAGCATGTGGGAGAATAAATCGACGACGTAGGAGGTATGCGACCGGGGTTAAATATGGAATTGAGATCCTCACGCTCGCCGGAGTAACCCGTCTAGCCGTTATGACACCTATAAATTTCTATGATACAAATAAATATAAAATAAACTTATATGTACACCAGTCTCGTCTTCTTCTAAAAGGCGATGATAATGTTTTCCTTTGACATCCCGCGGAGCTCCGTATTCAGTCATGCCTTTACGACTTGCAAAACGGTTTGTTCCATATTGGCCTGGGATTATCATATCCGACTGACGCAGAGTTTCTTCACGAAAAGCCTAAAATTCAATAATGCAGAGCTAATTGATATTATGTGAGCTTTTGAACTATTTCAAAAGCATTTATATTTACATTTCAAAATAACATTTATAAAGAGGAAACATTATAAAAAAAGTTCAAAAGCGATCGAGTTGCGCAATGGTGCAATTTATGCGACGTTTACGTTACAAATAATACACATATGATGAAGTGATGAAGTTCACTCTACGTACAGCATGAGTAACACCGCAACAATATGGTGCATACACAGTGCCAAGTAGTTTAATAGTAATTTTCAAATAGTTTTCATTGGCGTTAAGGACGCTGTCGACTTTTCTCTATAGTGTCTTGGACACAGTCAAACTTCACATAGTGATCACGACAGTCTCCAGCTTCGAAAGATTATGGCAGTTTTAGGCGTTATAATGATTCAATCTAGTGCACGTTTTGTCCTCACACCATCACAAATCTTTGTCTTGGACACAGTCAAACTTCAAATAGTGATCACGACAGTCTCCAGCTTCGAAAGATTATTGCGGTTTTTGGCGTTATAATGATTCAATGTAGTGCACGTTTTGTCCACACACCAGCACAAATCTTTGTCTTGGACACAGTCAAACTTCAAATAGTGATCACGACAGTCTCCAGCTTCGAAAGATTATTGCGGTTTTTGGCGTTATAATGATTCAATGTAGTGCACGTTTTGTCCTCACACCATCACAAATCTTTGTCTTGGACACAGTCAAACTTCAAATAGTGATCACGACAGTCTCCAGCTTCGAAAGATTATTGCGGTTTTTGGCGTTATAATGATTCAATGTAGTGCACGTTTTGTCCTCACACCATCACAAATCTTTGTCTTGGACACAGTCAAACTTCAAATAGTGATCACGACAGTCTCCAGCTTCGAAAGATTATTGCGGTTTTTGGCGTTATAATGATTCAATGTAGTGCACGTTTTGTCCTCACACCATCACAAATCTTTGTCTTGGACACAGTCAAACTTCAAATAGTGATCACGACAGTCTCCAGCTTCGAAAGATTATTGCGGTTTTTGGCGTTATAATGATTCAATGTAGTGCACGTTTTGTCCTCACACCATCACAAATCTTTGTCTTGGACACAGTCAAACTTCAAATAGTGATCACGACAGTCTCCAGCTTCGAAAGATTATTGCGGTTTTTGGCGTTATAATGATTCAATGTAGTGCACGTTTTGTCCACACACCAGCACAAATCTTTGTCAACCATAGACGTGCAATGTCCACGATACTATAAACGTGTTTATAAAATATAGAATTTGACTATAGTAATTTTCCGGCACTTAGCAAATTGCTTAGGATAGATGATTTCAAAGGCACTATTGAATATAGTAGATGGTATCCACTACACCCAATTGTTGTATTGCATAGTCCCACCAACTAGCCTAGACCATGTATGGCTGTAATTTTACACAAAGAAAACTTCTGCAGAATGCTTGATTTATAACGTAAACGCCGCTTAAACTGTACTATTTTCTGTAAAAAAAATGCAAGTGTAAAAGCAGTAAAATGATTTCGAAATCAGTGAAAACTCAAGCTCCAGAATGCAGTGAATAATTTTGTGTTTTAAAAAACAATATCTTTACGAATTGTAATGTCCTTGGCACGCAGTGCAATCAATGTATACATAGTTAACGCGCTGATCAGATAAAACTGAATTTATCTACAACTATACTTGATGATACTTTGAAATTGATATGGAATTTATATACTGTACAACCAGATGAGTATAATATTGTCTGGCTGTCAGCTGGGTAATTTTCATCACTAAACCTCTGGTTTTAGGGCGAAATCCACCTCAAAAAGTAGATGATAAGTCTAAGATTGGTTTTGTTATCGTTCAAACATGAAAATACTAAAAAACGGAGTTCATAAATGTACTACAAAATTAAGATAGGTGAGTCGCGGCGATACCTCAAAAAATCTGGACCCCGACTATGTCCCATTCATCTACGCGCGTGGCTGATTTCATCAAACTAAACTTGTTTTTGTTCTGTGGACCATATTGTTCTTTAGGCATGTCAGGAAGATATTTTTAAACTTCAAAACGATACCGATAATACCCAAAATTCTGTCATATAAATTATATAATGGAATTAAACGTATTTTTAATATTTTATTAAAAAAAACTTAGTTTTTACTTTGAAAAAATCCAGAAGTACAAACGTCTCATATATTTTACAAAATTACAATAATTTTTCGGAAAACATTTCCCCTGGAAACTCGTTACGATCTCCACTCCAATCTAATGCTCAGATTACCGAATTCGGGTCTTCTTCGATGAGTCGATGATAATGTTTTCCGTGCACGTCTCGCGGAGCACCATATTCGGTCATTCCCTTACGACTTGCAAACCGATTCGTTCCATATTGACCAGGTATTATAGCGTCGGAATTCATCAACTGGTCTTCGCGCTAAAAACAAAAGAAAACATATACATCTTTTACAGCTTGAAATATATTATAAAAGAATACAACCATCCATTTATTAAATGTTTAACATTTACGAAACTGGGAAACTAAAAGATACTGCCGATGTATTATGAATTTTCCGCTTCGAAAATGTATCACAGCAGTGATCAGCATAGATTAACTCGGTAAATCTCTATTGATGGCAGGAAAATATGCTAAAAATAAAAGTGGAAACTTGCTAAGAAGCCGAAAACTGCTCTCATCCATTTGGCTTTCCGCTGGTTGCGAATCTGAGACAACTCTGGTGAGCTCATCTCGGATACGAAAACATTAAATTATGGAATTCTAAGGCATAATGCTTCGACTATTGAAAGTAGCTATTAGTTCTAAGTTTATTCCAGGTAGGTAGTACAATATGTCCGCTTTTTAACGGTTTTAAATATATAAGTTAGTAAATGATAATTTCACAACAATGCACTGGATATTATTTGCACATGTAACAACGTCTAGCAACGGTATAGTAACAACACAAAGTTGTCCAAAGTAACGGCCCATGTAACCCTGAGGGGTAATACGTTATATCGTTAGAAAAAAGAACAACATAGATAGGGGGTTCGGGATGGCAACCCCCAGCTTAGGCTTAGGCTTAGCGTATGCCTCAGATAAGGACCTAAACTTTACGCTAAGCCTTAGTCTTAGTATATAGAGCAGGGCTTGGAATGCGTTGCGCTTAACACAACTGGATTATTTATGCCAATGTCCTTGGTTCTAAGGCCACTATAAAATCGAGTCTGTTTAAGTATATGTTGTTACAAAAATAATTAAATATAGTTGTTTTGCGGGATCTGGAGCACGGCGGCCATTTGCACTGTGATTTTTCTGATTGAAGGCTATTTTCAGCAGCCACAAAGTTATTTATTTCCGTGGTAACTTCCGTGTTAATACTTGTAAATAGCACACATATTTCTCAGCATACCGTCTAATGATTGAGTAATAAGCTTAGATTCAGACAATAATATTAAAATTATTCGGATCTTGTTCAGTCATGGGTCGAAAAAATTAACAGTAAGGAAACTTCAAGAGATTGATTACTTTAGCTTAATAATGTGTAATTTACAGCAGGAATTATTGATGAAAATATAATCATAGTTGCTGGTACTTAACTTAATATTGATTTTGTAGAGGAATACCAAATGACAGGTCAGGTGCTCGACACGATGTATATGTATGTTTACGGCCTTGAGACAGATTCAGTATATCAAAAATATTAAAAAGGTCACTTTTCGAAGCTTTGACTAAAGCTCAAACTTTAGAGTTAGGCAGTGTTCTGCAGTCCAGTTGTTACAGTTTTGAGGGTATGGTTACTCCGAAGCATATTAATTTACAGATGTATTTTAGTAAAAGACGCTAGAAGAATTAGATATCCTTAAGGTAACAAAAACATAAATTTAATATCAGCTCTGCGGTAAACGATATGTATGTCTTCCAAAGGGAACTGAAATCCGCTGCAACGTTTAACTAAATTTGCCGCAAATCTGGAATACCTGGTCCACTTGAAAATATCAAAAATGACACTAGACAAG
>JASANE010012237.1:0-36942 GCA_030248225.1 Trileptium ribeirensis | reverse complement strand
ATGTATTGCGACGGAGTAAGTTTTTTTCTTCTGCAGAAATAGGTCATAACAGCCTAAGCTACAAAAATAATCAAGTTCACCCAGAAAACGCATGATTCACCCCATTATGGCGCTTCGATTTTATGTAAAACAGCGTGTTTATCATGAATTTATAAGATGTGGTTCTCATGGGATCTCTGAGAGGACCAAAACTATGATTAAAACCAGCGACTGATGTATAAAAATGCCCACCAGTTTACCCAAAATAGGGTTCGAAGAGTCGGTGAGATAAAAAGGGATTTATTTTTAGCAAAAAGATGTGGTTGTAAATACAGCGATGTTACTTTGAAAACTGTTGTTTCTTAAATGTATGCAAAACAAAAGCAATTCGTCACAAACCAGTTAGGCTCGTGTATTGATCAAACAATGTAATCCTTGTAGGACCGCAACTAACCACTCAGCCACGGCGTCATTAAGTTGCTTGTTTCATTTAATTGCAATAATTAATTTTACAATATTAACCTGCTTTTAGAAGGGGTATGTGTGTCTATACAAATATATATTACAGCATTATTGTTACACCTATGTACCACGCACAAAATTCGGCCGAAAACAATGCCACAGCCTGAAAGCTGCGATAAAACAAGAAAAAATCACACTACACCTATCTGTACACTTACCAACGTGATATGCAAATATCGCCAAATTAATACAGTTCACACAGTGTGGAGTACATAGTCAATTGAGTAAAGTTGTTTGTGTTCATAAAGCAGGTTTTATTTCGACACATACCTAAAAAGCAACATCACGACTGTGTTTTTGGATAGAGAAATGCGCAAATACTTTTAAAACGATAACAACGAAACACAAATTCTTTTACCTATTAAAACTTTATTGGAGACAGAAATTTAACGACGCTGTTTACCACCAGTCAAATGCTATTTATCAATATATAACATATCTCTGCATGTCGAAATATATGTGTTGATATAATAATATTAAATAATATAATTACATAAGCAGTCGTTGCGTTTCTTAGTTATGTTATTTTCGCTGGCATCCAGAAGAAAAATAGCGTAATGCTAGGGACGTAGCCATAATTTTTTTCTTTCAATGGGGCGCTTTCGTTACTAACTACCTCGCTGTCCAATAAGGCTGTTTCAAGTTTTTTTTTACATCTCAACTTCAGAAGATTTCGCCCGCAAAATGCAAAATACGTTATTCCGTCGTCGTCCTTGGCAGCAAAAGCCATGCGGTATATACAACAAAGTCTAAAAATATCTAACAAGTTGTGAAGCAGTTGAAAACAAAGTATTTTTTAATTTGTTAACGGTACCTTAAATATAATATAGTTATGAAATCTTTTCAAATAAAGGGTGACTGACAGAATCGTTGATTTTCTTGTCCCAAGGTTTCGTTATTATTTATGGCAGCCCTGTGGCGTTCTGGTTCATCTGACATGATACGATCGTGGCAGGCTAAACGTTAGCACACTGCCCAAACACAATATTCTAAACAATTTTAATAGCATGAGTATTTTATTCTTATTTATATTTCTCCGCAATTACGTATACAATTTTTGCAATTAGACAACTATTTAAAAATATCAAAATTTGTTGTTTAAATTTATAAATACCTAAATATTAAAATCTATATGCAGTTAATGAATATTGCTAATGCTAATTTTACACTTCATCAAAAACTTATTTTACAGTTTCTTTTACAGTTTATATATACTGTTTGTTATACATATTGTTTTTTGTAATCAGAAAACTTGGTATATATTTAAAAATTAAAAAGACAATAATTGTTTAAATAGCTTTGTTATTAAATATACATATTACGTAGCCATGTATATATATATATATATATATATTCCATATATATATATATATATATATATATATATATATATATATATATATATATATGGCTACGTAATATGTATATTTAATATATATATATAACTAATTAATATAATTAATATTCACCTGGCCGCACGGGTGTGGGAGGCCGCAATGCTGATCATTCGTCGCCACTCTTCCCTGTTCGCTGTACTTGGTTCGATATGCGACATAGGGTATTGTTGCCATTGGCGTAGCGGCAAGTATCAAAAATGCTGGTGACAATCGTTGACTGACGTCGCCAGGTCATGTGAGATCCTCCACGCGGTCGGGCCCAGATGTCCGGGAGCGTTGCTTTGGCCAGTGACTTCGCGATCCTGTTGTCGGACATCCTCAGAACATGGCCGAGCAACCGCAAACGCTCCCTCCTCAGCAGTGTCGACACCTCGGTTTCGTGACCAACTCAAAGACGAAGGTCTTCATTCCTGATATGATCGAACTTTGTTACGCCTAGAATCCGGTGTCAATAGAAGTTCTCGAACGTGTTGATCTTTTGCTGAGTAGCTGACTTCGCTGTCCATGTTCCGCAGCCAGCATTATATATCTGAACTTTCGTGGTAACGGACACGTCTGCCGAGTTCTCACATGCCTTAGGCTCGCAAAGGCTGACCTGGCACAGCTTATGCGGTTTTTAATCTCAGTGTCGCAAGCCCCTGATCCTGTAAAAGTGCTGCCCAGGTAGCAGAATTGTTCGACATGTTCCAGGAAAGAACCGTTCAGTACGATGTCTTGATGTCTTTCGATGCTGCAGGTCATTATCTTGGTTTTCTGGAAGCTCATGACCAGACCAATGCGCTTTGCAGCTGTGTCGACTCGATTGAGCACCTCTTGTAGTTCGCTGACTAACGATGCGGCTATGGCTATGTCGTCGGCATAAACGGCATCTGTGAACTTCATGCCATTTGCGTCGAAAATAACACCGTCGCCGTTAGCCAGGGCGGTGTCCATCACCAATGCAATTGCGTAGTTAAAGAGGATGGGGAAAAGATTGAGCCTTGCCTCACTCCAGACCTGACCTCAAAGCGTACAAATAACGTGTCATTTATTCGTACACGGCAGTAAGATGGTTCAAACAGCGACTTGATTTGGGATACGATCTTGGACGGCACACAGACTGTCTCCAAGACCTTGTACAGCGATTCTCGGTGAACAGACTTGAACGCGGTTTTGAAATCAACGAAGGCCACGCAACTGGTCTCCGATATTCATAAAGATTCTGGAGCATGATCCTCATGCCCAGTATCTGGTCGATTGTGCTGTGACCAGGTCGAAAGCTGCCCTGTTGCTCACGTTCAAATCGTTCCTTGAATCTATTGCAGATTACTGCGTCCAGCACCTTGAAAGGAATATTCGACAGCGATATACCTCCATAGTTGCAGCAGATGGACTTATTACCCTTCTTGTGGAATGTAATGACGATGGCGGTAGGCCTGTTCTCTGGCATGACCTCTTTGGCCCATACATCGCAGATTGTGGCGTGCAGCGTATCAAAGAGGTCCCTTGAGATCTTATAGCATTCCGGCGGAATATCGTCCTCTCCGGCTGCTTTCCCGCTGCGAAGATCTTTTACCGATTTGAGGACTTCGTGACGTGTTGGTCCCGAGTGATCGATCGCGCATTCGTAATACCCATGAAGAGAAGGTCGTCATCCTTTAGCGGTTCTGCTGTCGGATCTTTATTCAAGAGTTCATCGAAATGCTCTCTCCAACGATTGACTTGCGCGGCTTCGGAGATCAGACTCTTACCCGTGCTGTGGTCGTACCCGATCATTCCACGCTCGAGATTCTGCGGCTGTGCGCGTTGTCTGATTAGCCGGTAGAGTCTGCGGTGGTTATGTACTCTAGCTGCTTGGTTCATCTCATTCACAAGTGCCTTGAGCTTCTCATCCTTAGACTCTCTGATGCGGTGGTGCAAGGTGGACCTGAGAAAGCCTCGAGTTTCCTTTGCAGTATGACTAAGCAGCTCGGCTTTCTCTACTGTAGGCGCATCTAACCTTCGGTCTCGGTTTCGGTGCAACTTCCCGCAGGGCTGCAATAGTGCAGTCAGAAACACAAGACTATGGTGGAACTTGAGAGTCCACTAATCCTGCCAGAGCGGCGAAGCGGTTGGACAATGAGGTGCAGAACTTTTCTGCGATGCTATTGTCCCTTAGGCAGCTGGCGTGGGTTGGACGAGCTCTACGCTTGAAATGGTTGGCGTCTACCTTTAAGTGTAGCTGCAGCCGTATCATGCCATGGTCACTTGGAAGCAGGTTCCCCCAAACGGTCCTGCAGTCTCTTACAGCAGACTTCCATCTTTTTCGGATAAGGACATGATCAAGCTGAAAATAGCGCTCGCCGGGGGATCGCCAGGTGTGCTGTGACTTTGCAGGATGCTTGAAATTGGTGTTGGCGAAAAACAATTCATGGAATTCCGCGATGTTGATGAGTCTGGTTCCGTTGTCAGTTCGAGAACTGTGAGCGAAAGGGCCTAGGGCATTGTTTTCGTCCGGTTCGCGCGGTCACACTTGCGCATTGAAATCACCACACACTAGGATGATGTCTCTTGCGAGGATGGAGACTATTAGATGATTAAGCCCTTCCGCGAAATCGTCCTTGTCTCTGCAACTGTGGGCATCGGTGGGTGCATAGGCCACAACAATAGATTGGTTGCATGGCTTTGAGCGAATTTTCACGTGTGCTAGTCGTGAATTGAACGGATTACAGAGCATCGCGGCATCTAGTTTGTCCTTCCTGATAGCAAAACCTACTCCCGGATCCCGAGAACCGGAGGTCGTATTCAGCATCGGGTGAGCTGATGTTAGTCATGCCGTTTCCGGGAATTGGCAGCTCAGAGAGAGCGGCTATCTCGATATTACGTGCAGTAAGTGATCGACAAAGAAGTTCACTGTAACCTGGCTTCAGCAATGTTCGAACATTCCACACGGCAATGCGGCTCGTCTCCTTGCATAATTTGACGCGATTAGTTGCCGTTTGCCCATTTTTCACGTCGCCGACGGCAAGGAAGCGATGCGCGCCATCCACCCAGAATGCGGTAGCAGAGTCTAGATTTGATTTGTGATCTTTCATTGAGGTTTCCAGATGTTTCACGTGGACTTCCGAGCCCACAACCACCTGTTGTAAGTTTGGGGACCAATTCCGATTGACTACAAGGCAGCAGTTGACTTTTTATCGTGGTTTGTCACCCACTATCCACCACTAACTCGGGAAAGTTGGACTTTTTAACGTGGATTGTCGCCCACTAGCTCGTGTGATGGTTATAGCCCCAGCCTTTGGCTTTCGCTAACCACTTGTTATCGAGGTATTTTTTGTTATTTTGTAGGGAGTAGAGCTGAGAATCTCTAAACCCACCAAGGCCTCCCAATGATAACCATGACACCTGTTCTAACCGGTGTTCGCGTACTGCCCCTGCCAGTGTTATCCTTAAGAGGACTACCACTACGGAAAGACTCTGAGCCGTTGACCCCGGGAAGGCGCTGGACAAAGGTCCAACTTTTTTTTTTTTTTTTTTTTTTCCTACATTTTTTTTTTTTTATATATTTAATTACAATATTAAATTAAAAAAGATTCACAATATTAAATGATTAAGTAATAATTATAATAATAAATAATAATAAAATAAAATAATATGATATAGTAATTATATAAAATTAAAAATATTAAAATACAGATATAAAATTTTAATTGCCAACAACTAGTATTTTTCACTATTTGTTCAGAAGAACGTTCAATATTCCGTTTGATGTTCAAAACCCCTGAGTACTTGAGTTTTCCGTGACGTCACACAGATTCAGGATGAACTGTGTTTCAAAATGTTTCGTTAAAAATTCTAAAATGGTGTTAATATTTAGCTACTTATACATTTCATATGAATGGCAGTAGTGAAATTTTCGTTAACAATTAGAATAAGTATTTTAATTTAAAATAATGGTTTGGATACGTAAATTTAACAAAAAACACCTTTATATCGTCATTTTGTAATCTACTGCTCCAATATTGGTTAAACTGTCTGGTTTCAAAATGTGACTAAATATATTTCGCGAAAACTAACAAAATCAGAAAAAAATTGCGGGAAGTAGGCGCGAATTAAGTTATGGAAACATTCGTGGTAACCTGGCATAGGTTAGCAAAAATTGGGAAGTATTCTAACAAAACCGACAGACCTTGGACACACTACATACATATATTGAGCTTATCTCAATAATTACTCAATAATAATATATATAATAATCTCTATATCTAGCTTACTGATTACATAGCACTTCGTCGTACAAACTGTGCCAGTAGAAAGCCTAAATTTTGGTTACTGTTGAGCGCATAACGGCTGGTAACCTATGCAAAATAGCGGAATACATATTAATATATTTAACGCGTTAATTTTGAGACCAAACATTTACTAAATTTCAAATTAAATGTCTGTTATAGATTTATGGCAAATGTAGGTATAACTGCAATAATCCAACTTGCGTAAGTTATTCTATTACCGCATTAAACCAAATTAAATCCAGAAAATTGTAAAAAAAAAAACTTTTCATCAAACAACGATATCACTTTCTCAAGGCTGTCTCCTTACTTTGGGTTGCTATATGTACATATTTGTAGCCAAGTCGCATTTGACAGTTGGTTTGATAAAATGCTATATGAAATTAACGCTAATGTTGTATTCATGCTAAGGTCTACGTACTAGGCCTGGTACCGTTACAATTTTGGCAAGCCCGTTTTTAATTATTTGGAATTTTATATATCACTTGGGACAGAATTCCTGAGAAATATTAGACAAATCAATCAGGAACAAATGTCATTGGGACAATATCTATATCTAAGATTCCCTAATCAAAATTAGCAAAACAGAAGAAAGTTCGTTAAAATATTTTTGTAAACATTTTTCTAACGACAGGAAATTATGCTAACAAAGATTTGATGTCAAAATATACTTTAAATAAACCATTAAATTAAAATTTAACTTGTAACTAGTATTTATTTACGGATATAATTAAATTATCTCTAAAAAGTAACATATATGCGTCAGTATACCCAGACCAATAAGCAATTGAGTTATGTATGTATATAATCAGCATAAAGCAGCCATAATTTCTATAAACACCACTACAAAAACACCTCGGTTCATGAATTTGTTTTCATGTAGCTACTACCACACATTAACCGATGGAAAGAAAGGTCTGAATTTGGACAGTTTTGTTCAGAGTCCCATATGCAAGCTTCATTGCACATAGTCTTGAGCTATTGCTCGAAGAATTACAGCAGAGCACAGTAGGAGATTGAATAAACGCAAAAACACATTACATTCACAGTAAGCTAGGATGAAGAACCGTTTATGTTTTCATGCATCTGTTTCCACACATTAACCGCTGGAACGAAAGATCCGGATTTGGATAACCTTGTATACAACCTTCCTACATGACTTGCGGAACTGTTCCTCGAGGAATTAGAGTAGAGCAAAGTAATAGAGTGGACCAACCCAAACGCACATTACGTTCACAGCAAGCTGGGATGCGCCACTTATATTTTCATGTAGCTGCTTCCATACATTAAGCTCTGGAAAGAAAGATCAGGATTTGTAGAGCTTTGTTCAGCGTCCAATATGCAAGCTACATACACGACTTGCGGAATTGCAGCTCGATGAATAATAGCAGAGCAGAGCAACAGAGTGAACAAAAACAAACTCACATTTCATACACAGCAAGCATGGATGAACCACTTACGTTTTCACGTTGCTGCATGAAAATATTAGCTGTGCCCGCAGGAAAGATCTGGATTTGGATAGCTTTGCCGCAGTAACAAGTTTGGAATTTAAGCTTGAACGCTTGCAAGTTGTTTACACAGCTTTTAATACTGCTAATCTAGGAAACATGAAGATTACCGTAGAATAACAGAGTCAGCAAACCCAAACGTATATTATTATACACAACAAGCTAGATTGCACTGCTACTAGTATAGACCCCTGTGATTGTAATTTAACAGTCCGCTGCGTTAATGAGTTAATCTAACAGTAATCTAAATTTTTGTTAACACTTCCAACGAAATTTGTTGTTATCCGCAAAACGCTGTTAACTATTTTGCAGACAACAAAATGATATTCAACTACAGCTGTGTATGGCACCGATATCCCATTTCTGCAACTTTTTGACCCGTAGAAGGTACAGAGTGATAACTAAAGCCACAAAAGCCGTCCCGCTGTCGGGTGTTTTCGTTCGTGTCCTACTGAAATTACCAATCCTAGAGAGAGAAGGACAAGTGATCCCGGCCCGGATTTAAACACCCGACCTTTCTATCAAGTCAAAGGCACTATGCTCTCCTAACTGAGCCATTAGGAAATAGATATCTCAATACAGATATGCAATGATTTTGAAGCTAACATTATAGTTCAGCAATTCAGAAGATGTCAGTGCAACAAATATATACCTAATAAAAACACCTATCCTCAAGGTGTATATCTCAAGTCGATTGGTTGCCCATGTTGCAAAAATTGGACGCCAGAATTAACGAACATTCAGGTCCATCAGCAAACCTGTGATAGCAACAAGTAAAAATTGCTCTTATAGCTGTTTGGTAAAAATTAAGAAGACGATCTGCGATATTTTTGTATTAAAATATAAACACAAAATACTATTTCAAACTAAATTGCGTTGAAATATTAAAATTTCGACTTACACTTATTTTTCTAATGGTATATGTAAAAGCCTAGTATAAAATATGTGAAGAGCAGATGTTGTCATTATATCAGCTGCATCCATTTTTACATTTACTACACAATAAACATTGCAAAAACAGTTATGCAATTTATTGTTCGCACAATCATTGCAACGCAAAATCCTAAAGCTCCAATTACGACGCTATAAACGCACACTGTCTCCGTCGCACTTGCAACTCTCTTAAACAGACAATGATGATGAATGCACAAAAGGATTTTATTGTAGTACAGATGAAAGAACAAGAAAGTATATATAAACTGCTTTTAAAATTTAGATCGATGTTTTGCAAAACGTCGGACGATTTAAATAAAATATCCAGCTTGTAACTAGGTAAATGCGTTGCTTTGCATGCAATGCCATATCCAATTGTGTGAACTAAATGTTGCTGTTTGTAGCCTCGTAGCTACGGAGGGCAAGGTGGGACTCAGCCACATGCTCCAGCTCAGGATCCCCTTTCTACGGTGGACCAGGACTATCACACTCACTTTGGTAACATATAACCGATTTTGAACCTCAACAACAACAACAAACAACAAATTTCATTAAGAATTTATGCCAGTAGTCGAGAGATCAGCGTAACGGGGGTTGCTCTGGCGTTAAGGCCGCCATAGCGAGCCGGAAACTGATGCAATGGCTTATTAATCCTCGTTACTGGTAACAAGAAACAATATGCATTATAAATTTATAAAACAATGAATATATAATTACAAAAAGTATATATTCTTAATAAAGTTTAAACAGAAAGGGAGCAGAATCTCCACTTGCATCTAAGTCATAGGTTTCTGTCGTACTTAAGGGAATTTTCAAAGCTTGAATCTTTAAGAACATCTCTAAATCTTTTGAAATTTGAGGCTTTGGCAAAGACGTCTGCAGGCAGTTTGTTCCACTGGTTTATAATATGTGAAGGAAATTTGTGGTCCAAAACTGTGGTTTGAGCTCTTTTTTTCGTAGCTTTGCCTGGTGACCTCTGGTGATCGTAGTAATATTATATTCAAAAAAATCATGAGTCGCGCTGTCTATTTCTTTCTGAAGATATTTAAATGTCATTACTAGATTATTTAATAAGCGGCGTTTTTCAAGCGGTTCAAGACCTAAATGGTGTAGCCTATCGTTGTACGACACCATTTCTAAACCGGCTCTAGTAAAAATTCTGCGGGAGTAGTATCGTCGCACTTTCTCAATAATATGAATTGCAGTGAGAAAAACCGGTGACCACACGGAAGATGCATACTCAAGAATAGGCTTCACGTAACTGGTATAAGCACACAATAATGCTTCAATATTAGATGTCTTGAAACATCTAAATATCGTATTAGATATACGGAAGGCTTAGGAAACGATGTTATTACAATGAGTGCTAAATTTGAGATTTTCTGACATAGTGATCCCCAAATCTTTACAATGATTGCAAGAGGGAATAATTTCATTATTCAAGAAATAGCTCTATCTCGGATTCGTAGATCCTAGATGTGAAACTTGACACTTTGGTGCCGATATTGAAAGTTGCCATTCTCTTGACCAGATTTCGATGCAGTTAAGCGCATTTTGTAGACTTTGAGTTCCAATATAGCTATTCTGACGAGGAATATATGCGTACAGTTTGACGTCATCCGCAAATAATTTACAGTTAACGTTATTAAAGTTCTGATTAATTCTGATAGTAAAAACAAAGTAGGACCTAGAACACTGCCTTGCGGAACTCTATATGAAGCTTTACGTCGAGCAGACACTGTATTATTTATTTTGACACTAAATGTTCTGTTGGAAAGGAAATTTTCGATCCAGCGCAGTAGATAATTTGTTATCCCAGCATATTGCAGCTTATTGGGTAGTTTAGAATGAGAAATCGTACCAAATGCCTTCTCAAAGTTAATATATACTACGTCAACAGCTGTTCCACAGTCAACAGCTGTTGCCCAATCGTAAACTGTTTCAAGGAGTTGAGGTTCGGTACATTTCTTTGCAACAAATCCATGCTGGTTAGGTGCAATGAGGTCATGTTGTTTAAAAAAGGACCTTAGATGGCTGTTAATAATTCGTTCCATCACTTTGCACACGTTTGAAACCAGAGAAATAGGTTTGTAGTTTGATGGGTCTCCAAGTATCCTTTCTTATGAACAGCTGTTATATCAGCGTGAAGCCAAATATCAGGAATCACACCACTAATGAACGATTGTTCAAATATGTAGGCGAGCGGGAAGCATATCGGGTCCCTTATTTGGCGAAGGAAATATTGAGTGAGGCCATCCGGTGAATGACTGTGTTTATTTTTTAATTCTGATAGCGCATTATAAACGTTTAATGGCGTAAAGGGCAAACAAGATAATTTATGGCTGCTTGGATTGCAAGCTTTAGTGGCGTGTTTCCATCGTCGGTAATGAATACACTGGCGAAACTGGAAGCGAGTACCTCGCTGCGACTACTATCTTCAATAAGTATTTTGCCTGACGCGGTTTTCAACACACCAACACCAAATTTCGAGAAACTACGTATATTAATATACTTAAAAAGGTTGTTTTTCTCGCGTGATTTTAGAATTTTGCTCTCCCGGGCTAGTATGAATTTTGAATTTTCTTTTAACAATTTTCTGGCCACCTTTTTATATTCGGAAAAGTCTCCGGTGCGTTTGCTAAATTTCCTATGTTTAGCTTTCTCACACTCAATTCGCTGGATATAAGAAGGATATTTCGGTTTACTCAGAGAGCGGCAGAGGCTCTTCTTAGGAACAAACAGCTCGCAGCCAAACAGCAAAATATTATAGAAAAGAAACCACATATCGTTTACATTATACAATGAACAGAACATTTGAATAAAATCAACAGATAAAATAAATTTATTCAGTTTTTGAAAATCAGCTTTTCTAAAATCAAATCCGGGATTGTTTTGGTTTTCAAAGGAAACTATTTTTCCATATACATGAAAATTGATTGAAAAATGGTCGGAACCCGAGAAAGGCTCACCGCAGTTGATTCCACTAACCGTCATGGATGAGTTAGTCAGAATTAAGTCCAAAATATTATTTTCTCTCTTTGAAATACCACCTGTAACAACTCCAGATGGATTCTCTGGATACGGGCGGGGCTTGCTGGACATTAAACACGCGTGTATAGGTAAGACAAGGGCGTCGTAATGGTACCGGTAAGGGTCTAAATTGGTCATTCGGGTTATACCACTGGCCCCAAAATCTTCGATTTTGTATTTACGACTGAAATTTTGCCACCGTTCGACGATTTGATTCAGAGCATATATGAAAATTTTTTCCTATTTTGTTGGTTATTGATTGGTACTCTATTGGTACACAAAATTTTAGAAAAATCATTCTCTGTAGTTTTATTATATCATTCGAACCCCACTGATGACCTGAAAATCAGCAGAATGGGTTCATAGGTTAACGACTTATATAAGGTTAGTTTCAGGCTTAGGCTGAGCCTTATGTGGCGTTCACGTTATAATGTCCCAACGTTTGGAACCTATGTACCCTCTTTACGACAGGGTGTCTTAGACGCCCCATATTTTTCAGAAATCTTTACAACGATTGTTCGCTAGAGGTGTTGTCATTCTTCGACGGTGTCAAGGACATCGCGTCTTGTTTGAAGTTCTATGGATAGTATGCCCTTTTCCAACTTGTCATCCTGCACATTTTTAGATGCAAATACCAAAATTTTCGAAAAATTGACAACATAACTTTATAATACAAGACATATTAATGCTATTTCGCCACCGGTAGCTATGGGTGTGTGCGACACTACAAAAAATATGTAGTAGATAAAAGCTGTGTCGTGTATCTTAAGGAATTGGCTTACGGTTGTCAGCGAATCAGACCTAATGATGAATAGAGTTAATAGAATAGTGATTTAGCCGGAGACCCTGTCTGTCTTTAATCTTGTACCATGTGCATCTCCTACTTTAACTCAACTCAAAGATTTTGTTATTAAAACTGTACTCAAATAAATACCCATGCATGCTCGAGGTCCGAGGTTCCGGAGGGCGTAACCGGGCTTCGGGGCTACGGCTTCCCATAGAGGTCGGACCCATCAGCTGTGGGTGTGTGGCACCAATGTGTTCGACGCCTATATCACCTGGGAGGGGGAGGGTTTGCAGATCCTGCCACGTGGTACGACGTTTCAGGGGAGAGGAGGTGGCACACATACTCCCGCTATCAGCATGGATGATTAAACCATACATGCACGAGGTCCGATGTACCAAGGGGACGAGCGGGTACTTTGGGATGTGAGAAAGGCCTCAGGGGTGGGATAACTTTTCGAAATTTTTTGGCACTCAAATTTTGTCTTAATTTTTGTCATTTTTTAAATTTTTGCCAGATCTTTGTCATTTTCCAGCGATCTTTGCTGATTTTTCCCTCGGTTTTGCCAATTTGCCCCAAGCTTTTACCTATTTTTACCAAAATTTTCCGCGCACCTTCGGCTCTAGGGAGTATGCAAAGCCTTAGGAGGATCAAGCTACCACCCTGTGTGATTGGCAGCCCCTCGACAGCGGGTCTGCCCCGCAGGAGGATTATCCCGCACTTCCTTATAAGCATGTATGAGTCAAAACCATAATATGGTAAACAAAATATGATGTCAGTAAAATTGCAGATCGAAAATAGCTAGTGAGCACCACGTGTCGAATTTAATAAATCCTCACTTGTCAAAAGTTTTTAATAATTATTGTTTGAAAATTACCAAGTTTTTTACTTGAGACAATTACAGTGACCAATATCTTCTAAGCATGGATTTATAACGAACAGCAAAACTATGTGTTTCACCAGGGCCGTGTTCACCTACACTATGTTCCGATATATAAAACAAATTCATAAACATACGAGCCAACACGTAGTATAGAAATAGACATATATAATACAAACACCAATGTAAAAACATTTACAATCAACAACCAAGCATATAATATACGATATAGATAATATAGGTGATAAGCAAGAAACATAAAGATGACGCAGCCAAACTACAAGTTCCACTGCTAATATTATATAAAAAACAAAGAAGTTTAGACAACAAGTTGAGGAGAGGTCTACACAAAAGGATTGCTCGATGCGTGCCGGGTGTCGTCCGAAATTAAAAAATAAAAACGGTAATCAAATTAGCTCATGTGAAGTGAAGCGTGTTTGGGGTTCACGACTTAATACGTCCCCCGGCTTCCCATGAGAGAATTTGTTTCCCAAGGAAATATATCGTTACATGCTGTAGTCCAAGATCCATATTATGCTCTGTGTTTTACTGATAATTATGCATTGGGTACAATGTATTTTAATCTCTCAGAAATCACGGGCATAACCAAATGGACGATACCACAGCGAGACGCTACAGTGCGTTATAAATGATTGAAGAATTTTTTAATTACGTAGCTATTATTACATTGGAATATTGTGTTAGTGAATGCGCGTTTTATAATTGTTATTAGGATGTACCAGGCTGCCAATGGTTTTCCGGTCCAAACCTGCCCTAAAACCCCAAAAATTACTAAAACCTCTGGGTTGGTCACCAAATCCCTTATTATATCCCTCCCCCCTTGTTGCTTTTCTTTTTTCTTGTTTTTGTTTTAGTACTTTCGTGCTAGTTTGCATAATTAGTACTTGTTTTTCTTTTTAGTTAACTCCATGTGAGCTCAGTTTTTCTGTTTTAATTCCGTCGTAGTTTGGTCTTGCTCGAGTCTGGTGACGGTGTAGTGCGGTTTAACAACCAGCTTAACTTCCGTTTTTTTATCTTTGGGTACGAGTTATGCAACCACTGTGTTGGGGCTGGTGCCTTTTTCACCACAAAATTTTTCTTTTTCTTTTCAACAAAGGCCGCCCCCACGCCGCCCCGATATTCCCTGTCGCCCTGGCATGGTATATATTGCGTAATATAACGTGTATATATTATATAAATTATATAAACCTAGCTATGTATTTTCCTAACTTAATATTACGATAATTAACTATATATATTACTTATTTATAAAATCCCCTAAATAACCCTACCCTTCCCCAACCGAAATTAAATACCACCAAACCCTCCCAAACACTCTTTTTTCTTTTTCCGTACCCTTTTTCCTCTAATATATACCTCAGCCACCCTTTTCTTCTACCCAAAACCAAAATCCTACCCAAAATCAATTTTTCTCCCATTTCCCATTTTTCTATTAAAACTCAAAGCACCGTCCCTCTCCTAATACCGAACCAAAACCCTCCAAAATTCAATATCCTTTTCCCCTCACCCCATCTACTAAAATATATAAAACTCCCCTTTCCCCTCCTACCTTTTCCCATAAATTTCTCCTTTCCCAAAATCACCATTTTTCCCCTTTTTCCTCATTTCTTTTAATGCCCCTAACTTCACCAATACCCCATCAAAAACTACCATTTTTATATCCTTTTTCCCTTTACCAACCCAACCCTATATATAACCTACACACCTCCCTTCTTCCATTTTTCTATAAAATTTCCTTTTTCTAAATTTTCACTTTTTCCCCATTTTTCTTACATTTTTGATTTATATATCTCCTATTTCCCCTAAACCCTATCAACCTCTCCCAAATTTTAATATCCTTTACCCCTTATCTCCATTCACCTTATATCTACCCCACCCCTTTCTCCTCCTTTTTATTTCTTTTAAATTTCTATTTTCCAAAAATTCCCATTTTTCTCATATTTTCACATTTTTCAAACATCCACCATTCCCCTAAAACTTAACCCACCTATACCAAATTCCCAATACAAATACCCCTATCCCACCCCTTCAACATATAATTATTTCAAACCTACTATTTTAAATATATTATTATAATTTAATAAATAAATTTTGGTGTTTTCGAGGGGACTTTCTTAATTATCATGTGACTTATTTTGATTATTGATGATTTATTCATTATGATCTGGAAGAGTTAGTCGGTGTTGTGGTAGAAGTGATGGAGGAGTGGCAGATACTAGTTTGGTTATTAATGCTTTAGTGGTATTTTTATGTTTTGTAGCTATAAATGAGATAGCTAGGTTTTGTTGTTCTTTTGAAAAACGCCACGTCTTTGCGTTATAGATTAGAGTTATAATTGGGAATTCTGTGTTAATCGTTTGCGGCTGGCGGGTATTACACCTCATAAAATTCTATTGCGCCAGTTGGCGATGCCGTTGCTAAAATATATGTTTGGAGTTAACTTTTATTGAATTCCGAGAGTGTGGTGGTTATTTTTAAGCCAATAGCTGTCTTTTGGGTACAATTAAGCGAGTTTTCCCGGTTTTGGTTTAATACGCAAGTGATGTAATGTATTCATGCTCGTCACAACCGAAACGCGTTTATAATTGATCAGTTAATGGTTAATTACTATTTATGGTATTGCCGATTACGCGAATACGGGCGAATAAGAAAAAGGGAACGCTAGTATATAGTTCTGTCGTTTTAACTGCAATTCGTTCATAGTGAGCTTTACTGAAACACTGCGGGAGTTTCGTGTTAACTCATTTCGCTCGTCGTTTGGTGCGTACTAAAGTGCATTAGGTGACACTGTATAAAATTAGTTTATAACAGAGTGCCATCTAGGTATATACAATGGAATGCTAACTCAACTATTCTCCGTATAGTGACTGATCGACTAACGGGTGTCGGTTGCAAATTATTACGTATTTTTGGGGAATGGTGAGTAATGAGTCCGCATTCCAACGCCCTCAGTAAATCGGCATTTAGATAAATTGGTTAGCAAACGTGCGGTACAAAACGGCTTTTGTTGGTTTCAATTAACGGAGAGCGTAATAAACCTGTAGTATTGTAGTAGGTCGTCTCCCAACCCGGTAACGCTAAAGAATTTATCACCGCTTTACTGGTACGCCAGACCACGGACTCGCGCACCCCATCTACTAGCATATAGGGTTAATTGGTGGCCAGAATTGTAGTCAAATTGTATTCTTCGTGTGTTCCAGTAGCGCTGGGGGTCGGAGTGTCGCGTAAGCACGACTAGAACGCCAAGCAAAGAAGATAAGAAAAGCTCCGACATAGCTTCCTGATTGTGGCGACTGACACAACGCACGCAGTTTCCAACTATAATTGTACTTACTAAATAGGATTACCTGGCTAGTGCGACTGATTGTTTGAATTTTAAACGAAATCTACGAGTTCTTTGACTAGTTATAATCTCATATCAAATGGTTTTCCTGGATTGTTCTTATGGTTCATTGTTCTTACGGACTTGTTTCCGAAAACGATATCCAGAACAATTGTGAGTTGATCCAGTGGCTTAGCCTTGCTAGAACTAACGTTGAGTTGCAAAACAATGATACCTATAGGTACTTTATTCTCGTAATAATTTATATTATTCCTATTAATTTTCCTTGATAAAAATCGAGCGAGCATGAGCGTAACCATAAACCATAACGGTCGTTCCCTTAGAGTTCCAAGTGAATTACCATAACTGAGAAATACCCCGTGGAGTTGGGACGGAAATACGTGAGCATTCCCTGGGTGAGTTCGGGAAGTGGGGACCAAGTAATTAATTGGGAACTGGATAGTAGCTACCAACTGCTCAATAGTTATATATCGGGCCTAGCTAGCCGTCCGGAAGCGAAAAGTTAATATAACGGCACGTAATTAGCGTAAATCTAAGATCCTAGGATAAGGTATTTAAATAAACGTACGGGTCTAGCCGTTCGGAAGGCTTCGTACAAACCCATAAGGGAAAATAATAGTGTATCAGAATCCTTCAGAAAGCCGTCCGGATACTGTTGGTTTTAAGGAAACTATTAGCATAAATCTAAGGCCGAGGTTAAGGCATTCAAATAAACGTACGGGTCTAGCCGTGCGGAAGGTTACGTACGAACCTCACAAGAGGAAAACTTAAGGAAACTATTAGTGTAAATCTAATGAAAAGGTTAAGCTACTCAAATAAACGTACGGGCCTAGCCGTCCGGAAGGCTTCGTATGAACCACACAAGAGGAAAAGTAAATAATACCTAACCTAAAGCTAACTTACCAAATAACTATATAGAATAATAGTGCGCTTAAAACTTGAGTTGAGAAACAAAATGCAAGGCTTAGCAAAGTAACAAACTTATTGAGAGTCCGAAAAGCAGGAGTGGCTAGAATTCCGGAAACCTAAACAATGTGACCCGCGGATATATAGTGCGAGTATTAACAATAATTGTGGTAATAATCTTTCGGTATTCCGAAACCGTAATTTGTGCGAAAGCGTGTTACTAACTTTCGAATAAACATTCTAATTTCGACTTTACTGGTTTTGTGTTGGAATTGCAATCCGAGCAACTCTATATAGGCACGCTTACACGCTAATCGGAAACAGTCACCGATAAACGATAAGCGCGCGCCAAATAAATCAGCTATCAATATTTCCGCCGGCATTCTACTGGCCACGTGTTCGGACACCACATCCTCCCCGAGAAGAATCCCATCACATTTTAACTTCCGATAGCCGTCATAATAAAAATACCCTCCAACCTGTACCCCCATCAAAACAAGATAAAATAACAATTGTTTCGGGTGTTTGTCGGCGGATAGGTAGGCTGCAACGGAGATTTCCGTGCCAACCCGTCCCAATTCCCCAAAAATAACTTAATATTTCAAGTTTTTCACCATTTTTATCATATTTTCTCCATCACAACAACTCCTAAAACCTTAAATTTTCAGATTTTGTTGGTTTTGTTTCTAATGTGCATAAATTGCATTAATTTATACTATTAGCTAACATGTTTTGCCTGAGAATAACCGAGTAAGGGGCGAAGAATCGGATACCCCATCGATTTATAATTCTCAATTATATACCAACTTTGGCCAACCATGCGGGGGCTGGAGGAAATTGAGAGAATAACTGGATAGTAGTTTGCCACTACTAGTCAGTTTTTATAATAGCGTAGTTCATCAGCCACTCGGTGTGGTGGGTACACTAATGTAACTGCAGTATTAGCGTAATTCTAAGAAACTAGGACCGGGTAATAAAATAATCGTGCAGTTGTCAGCCATCCAGGGGCGGTTGCATCAACTCACAAGAACTGTAACACAATATTAGCTAATCTAATTTTTAACCGCTATCACCGAAGTTAATGTGGTGTGTCAGTCATGCAGGGGCATCCGACTAAAAATAAGAATTTGTATTAGCATAAATCTAAGGAATTAGGCTGAGGTACTCAGTTATATACTCATGCAGTTGTCAGCCATCCTGGAGCTATTGCATCAACCTCACAAGAGGATTATTAAATTAGCGGTAATATATATAAACCTCAGCGCTAATATAGAGTAAGAAAAGAGCAAGTTACGCATTGCATTGAGTGGCTTATTCGGTGGAAAACCAGAATCAAAATTGCCGGTGAAATTAGAGGTATGAAACAGGCTTTGGTGGCATTAAAGAACTGTTCCTTAATTGCGTATTTTTGGGCATCCACTAGGCTACAGGGGGAATCCCGGGCAAAACCCGCCCCGAAACCCCAAAAATTCCTAAAAACTTCGGGTTGGTCACCAATTTTTCTATTATATCCCTCCTTCCCCTGGTTTTCTTTTCTTTTCTGTTTCCTTGTTTTCGTTCCTTTTGTTTTCTTCGAATGCTAATTTGCATAATTAGCATTAGTTTTCTTTATTAGCTAACATGTGTTAGCTTCATTTTGTTTTGTGTTGTAGAGTTTAGTTTTGTTTCAGTAGAGTATGGTGACGGCAGGGAATAACCGGAACCAAAATTTACCGGAACCGGAACCAGCAACCGGAACCGTCCATTTAAACCGGATCCGGAACCGGAACCGGAACCGGAACCTGGTCTTCGAAATTTATATATAGTAAAACAGATGATGGAAGAAATGAAGGTATAGTGAATTTAAAATGCATTAAAAATAACTTTTACATTAAACTTAAGGGTTTGCGATGGTATTATTGCCTTTCTGAAACTTTAAAGAGACTGATGAAGCTAATAATGTTTATTTATCGATCAAATATGTCGATTTTTGGACACCCAAAGCAAAAATGCCTTCCACTATACACCATTGCATATACTGCATCAAATCGAATATGCTTACAAAGCTTGGAGCGTAGAATACATACTTTCGCTCTGTCTCCAGTCGCGTCCCTTTACTACACATACGTTTGTTGTATGTTCTTCTGTAGGAAACTTAAAATTATTGGTTTATATGATTCTAAGAGAAAATAATAGATAGAAGGTAATTTTTTGATCAGTGGTCAGAGACACTGTTTAGGCTAGCGTTGGACAAATAGTGCCCGTCAGTTAGATCATAATGATGATAACTTTCTAATCAGAATGCTATAAATAAGACACACTGTGATGCTGCTCGCACAGTTTCAATAAATACAGTTCATTGCCAAGAAAGCAGTTTCTAGCTGCGTTGCAGATAACGTTAGTTACTTCAATTTAGACTGATTTACCAAGTTTACAAGCGCGCTGGCGGGTGCTTGACGCAATTTATGTTATCCAAGCATACCCTAAATACTTCTGCGTAAGCCATACTCTGTTACTGATTTGGACCGGTTTAATTCAAACGTATCCCACAGACTTCTGGATGTGTAAAATAGCTGCTACACGCATCGACCTGGCTTTGATTTAACAAACTCCTGCAGGTTATTATGAAAAATTCCTGCTCAAATTATGTGCCCTACTTACGTTTTACACGGCAAATTGGTTAGTTAATCTTTTCTTTTACTTGGTTGTATTGGAGCTTGATCATTGTATAATATATATTACATATGTTTGGATTACAGGATAAAGCAAAAAACGTGGAAAATTTCAAACAAAATTTTTAAACCGGAATTCCGGTTCCGGTATGGTTTTTGCCCTTTGCCGGAACCGGAACCGGAACCGGAACCGGAATTCCGGTTACTCCCTGGGTGACGGGTAAGCAAATAGTTCCGGATTAACTTAATTTTTGGATACGAGTTTCACCTCAATACAGGAGATTAGTTTCATTCATAATGATTTATACTAATTATTTTGTTGGTTAATTTTTTTATTTTTATTCAGTTGATCACCTAGCTAGTGCCGTGACGCATTTTTAAACGAATATTATATATATCTAGTTTTACGACAAGTTTACGGATTGGGTAAATGTTTGACAACAGTTGGTTACTCTAATTCTTGGCTCCTGACACTTGCTGATTTCTTGTCAAAAATTACTCAATATTTGAAAGTTTTATGGACTCGTGGCGCAATTTAACATGGACATGCCTTGTTTTAAGAATTAACGTTGAGTAATATCGAGCTTCACAAATAGATACATTAGCACTTAGTAAATTAAATTAGTAATATTATTCCCTTTTAAGAACCTAATAATACAGATGAGCACGAGCGTTAAATAAAAACCATAGCGGCCATCCTTATAAAGTTCTAAAGTGCATAACCATAGATTGAGAAATACGTCGTGGAGTTAACCGGGAAGGAAGTACGTGAGCATACCCAGGGTGAGTTCGGGAAGTGGGTGACTAAAGTAATTAATTGGGAACTAGAGAGTAGTCGTCGCTACTAATTAGTTATACCGGACTCGTCAGCCGTCCGGAGACGAGAACATTAATATAACTGGCACGCAACTAGCATAATTCTAAGATCGTAGGCTAAGGTAATTAAATAAACGTACGGGGTCAGCCGTCCGGAGGCCTACTTACTAACTCACAAGAGTTTAATAGAGTAGCAATATCCAAATACATGCCGTCCAGATACTGTTGCCTTTACGGAACTTATTAGAGTAAATCTAAGGACGAGGTTAAGGTAATCAAATAAACGTGCGGGGTCAGTCGCCCGGAGGCCTACGTACAAACCTCACAAAAATTTAATAGAGTAGCAATATCCAACTACATGCCGTCCGGATACTGTTGGCTTTAAGGAACTTATTAGTGTAAATCTAAGGACGAGGTTAAGGTAATCAAATAAACGTGCTGGGTAAGCCGCCCGGAGGCCTACGTACAAACCTGCGCAAACCACGAGTGTTGGTAGTGTATTTGCAGATGGTATGCTGCAGCACACAATGTCTTCGTAACCAAAAGATTTAGTGGTTAATGCCTGCGACGAATTTATTTTATTTGAGGTATAAATTATAACCCCTCCTCCCCGCTTTTTAGAGCGATTTGATCGGTATGGTGTGTAATTTGGGATACTAAGTTCATCATCAGAGATATGATCGTTCGTCCATGTCTCACATAGCATTACCAGATCTGGGTACATATTATAATGTATAAAATACTGAGTAAATGAAGCTTATTCATTAGACTTCGACAATTGCAGAAAATAATTCGTAAATCCTTTTCATTTCTATAGGAACTATTTATACTATTGCATAAAATATCTGGCGTCCCAGAGCAAACACTTGTAATTTCCTCAACTTCGGACACCGCATAATTACAGTTATGAGATAAGAAATTAACGTTATAATCATTTTGACAAACATTACCAGTTTTTGAATTAGTACACGCAGTATCCGATAAAAAATCATTATAAACAGAAGGTTAGTAATATTATTTTTGATAAAACGAGAAACTGTATATAGTGCAGTTGTAGCGCAACTCGGCCCAGACACTACTAAGGCTCCTGGACCAGTCCCACCTCGTCCCCCGATACATTTGCCTCTTTCACAACACTGTTGTGTCTAGCGACGATTTTACCACGGCTGGTTTTTACTGATTTACCATTATTCACTTGTTTCTTGAATTCTGCGACTAACTTATCGTTTTCAGCCTGTTGGAGTTTGGGTATATCTGGTTTCAGATAATAGCCTTTAAAATAGGTATCTTTAATATATTTAGCTAACGACATTACTTTGTGCCTGGACTCTTCTGAATTTAAAAGTATTTTTATTGGGCGTACTTTGTTATCGCTAACCTTGCCAAAACGAACTGCTTTAGTTACAACTACTGTTGTCGGTACCTTAATGGCAAGCAACAAATTCGCTGCTTGTTTATTATCGTGCGCATCACCTGATGTATACTCTGGAAGACCAAACAGAATAATGTTGCATTGAGGACGTTGGACATTATGCATTTCAGAAGCTGCTTTCCGAATCAGGGCATTTTCACCCGATGCCAAATCATTTGGAGCAGACTTTTCGAGTTTTACGCACCTGAGCAACCGTCGTTGTCGTCATGGTTTTTAACTGACGCAGCTGTATAATTCAAAACGACGGTAAGCCGAAAGTATCGGCTGAGCATATTTGATGTGTTGATACATTTTGCAAAACAGAGCAATCCCGCAGCACGAGAACGGTATCATAATTCTGGCTGTATGTGAGACGTGTGCAGAAGTTTTTTTTAAAGGATTGGAGGTTTGGTGCAAATACAAGTTCTGACGGCAGCCTGTTCCATTGTTCAACTGTTCGATAAGCAAAACAATAACGTGCGCAGTTAATAGACGGCAGAAATCTGGGACTAATTTTTAGAAGATGGCTGCGGAGGTTGTTAGAGTTTTGCAACACGATCATCGATAGAGTTTACTTTGGTAGCCAAGCCAGTAACTTTAACAAACAGACTTCCACTGGCAATTTTACAATAGTCGCAAAACCACATAACTGACCTGTTCGGATGCTGGATGTCCTTCAAAGCACCCTGCGAGACATCACTGAATTTCAAGTGCCAAATTTTGCTGCAAACCCCACATGATATTGTCGTATCATCGAATTCAGTATTTATGGACTTAGACATTTTTTGATTTTCGCAATTATTTTGGCCACACTGGGTAAGTTTGGGTTTGACGAACGGATGACGTTAGCACCTGCGGGTGCGAAATGGCATGTTTCATCTCCTTTACTCATTTTTATATGCGCTTATAATTATTATTATTATAACTACTTGATATTAAATAACGACCTGAATAATAGAGTAGCAATATCCAACTACATGCCGTTCGGATACTGTTGGCTTTAAGAATGTAAATCTAAGGACGAGGTTAAGGTAATCAAATAAACGTGCGGCGTCAGCCGCCCGAGGCCTACGTACAAACCTCACAAGCGAAAAATTATACTCAGGTGTTAACCTAAATCATAACCAACAGGCTACAATTACTTAAAATAATTGTGCGCTCAACATCTGAGTTCGACAGTCGGTAAGCAACCCTGGTCAGTAAAATTCAAGGGCATCGTCAAAAAGTAATTGGCAACAATACCAGAGAGATACTGATGTGTATCGAAGGTGTAAATAAAAGTACTTGTCGCGGCAAAAACCAGTTTGGTACTACAAATCAGTACTTCGTGTATATCTTACTAACTTTGGAATAAATATTCTAGTACTAGCTTTGTTGACTCCTTATTGTAATCATAGTCAGGGCAACTTGAATTAGATACGTCGCAACGCTAGCTGAGTCGAGGCTTTCAATATAGAATTGGCACGCGCCAAGAAGTATACGACCACTATCTCCGCCGGCATACTACTTGCCACACCTCGAATACCACATCTTCTGGTAACGAATCCCGTCCCATTTTAATATAAGATAGCGGTCATAAAATATTATCCATCAACCGTTGCACCCCAGTTCAAACTAAAAACATAACATGCTGACCACGTATAAAAATGGGGAACAATAGTAGTAGAATAAAAGTGGTCAGATTTTCGAGAATCAAAATTCAATCCCCTGACCTAAATAAGGCAGAAGCCAAAATAGAAATTATTTATTTAGTAATAGAAACTATTAAGCTACATAATCAGGTCGAAAAGACACAAAAATGGCAACAAACCCGAGCACGACAGAAGAACTGGAAGATACAATCCAAGAGCTTGACTCAAGCGTACCCGAATCTAAAAAGAAAAGAATAACAATAGCAACCGAGTACGAGCAACAAAGAAAAACAAGCAATCAGTGCAAATCAAACTAGAACCGACGCAAACCAAACCCAATTCGGTGCAAACCAAAATGAAGTCGGTGCAAATCAAATACAATTTGGTACAAATGAAATATGATTCGAAGCAAACCAAGATCAATTTGGTGCAAACCAAAATGAAACCGGTGCAAATCAAAAACAATTCGCCGCAAACCCAGATAAATTCAACGCAAACCGAAACCAATTCGATGCAAGCCGAGATCAAATTGGTGCAACCCACAATCGAATTAGTGCAAATCAAAACGAATTCGGTACAATCCAAATGCGATATAGCGCAAACCGAGATCAATACGACGCACATTACGTGCAATTCGGTGCGAACAAAGAACGAATCGACACAAATCAAATGTGATTAAATACAAACCGAGACCAAATTGGCGCAAATTACGATCAAATCAGCGCAAATAAAATTCGAATCGGTGCGAACCAAAACGGATTCGGGGTAAACCAGTAAACCAAAACGAATTCGGTGCAAATCAAATACGATCCGATCTAAACCGAGATCAATTCGATGCAAAACAAAATCAATTCATGGTAAATAAAGAACAAACTGCCAAACACGTATACCAAACACAAATCGGTGCAAGTGAAGATTAATTCGGTGCAAACTCAGATAAATTTGGTGTAAATAGTCTATTTTAGAGTTACAATAGAACCTAGCTTAGGTCGTAAGACATATATCGATATACATATATTTTCATATTCATGTACTCGTTTGTCCTAGTGCGGAGCACAGATGATGTTACCCAACGCGAGCTTATTCGCGACCCCCGCTCCAACCAATCTTGGTGAACGTCAAATTCACCTTACTTTTAACTATCCCTCCAGCAATACGTAACTGAACGAACAACAAGACTACAAAAAACGTATTGCTCTGGGTAGCTAGTTAAAGCTTGCAAATGCTTTACCGTAAGAAATTTTTTGGAAATGGTTAAAGTTACGTACGTGAAAATACTCTCGGAATGCATTTTGCGGAGATTACTATTATCATAATATAGGTACTGTAAAAATAACAGTGTTCAATCGGCAGCAGTTTTTGTGAGATATTGGAGAAGAAGTTATTGGTGTCTATAACTACGAGACTATGTAAACAAGCGTAGTTTAAAAATTAAGAAAATCCATTACTCTGTGATCAAGGGCGTAGCCAGGATAAGAGGGGGTCGGGCCCCATAGTGGGTACCTAAAAGGTGAGGGGTCCGCAGGGTTGCCTCAGAAATGTGAAAGCGGGGTCCAGAATTGGTATATTAAGTACGCCATCAATAAGTAATAAAAAAATGCAAAAACTGTTGCGCAAAATAGCGAATTTTTATACAAAAATGCGAAGTTTAGTCAAAAATATGGTTGAAAGTAATTGTTTTCCATTGCCAGAGAGGCTAGTTTTAGGACAATTTCCGACATGTATCTTGCAACCGAAATCATTCAAAAAAATTTGGTTTGGGGATCAACCGAGATTTGGCTACGCCCTTGCCTGTAATTATTATTTGGCACAACCGAAAAAAGTATTTTCACTCAGTTAATAAACGCTAATAAAGAAAACTTCGTCAACTAACTCAACTCATTTGTCAATGTTTTACTGTATCGTTTAAATGGTATACAACTAATATTAATGTACTTCTTTTTAGGCTGTGTGTATGTTTATTGGGGAATTCGTAGTGACAGTAAAAACATAGCGAAACGACGAATCCGTTCCTTAACTAATGGCGAAACCCTAGCTTCCTTTTTCAGACACACAATTGCATTTATATCTTAACTGACAGTATCTTTTGCGTCAACAGTAAAGCATGCGCTCAACTGTTGTGTTAGGCGTTACCCGTAAGAGAATTATTTGGGTAGCAAGAAAGGTAATGTTGTTGCAACAACCTTCTGTGCAATTTCCACAAAACTGACACAAGTATTTTGGAAGCCTTTTGATTTCGGCTAATTTCTGTCCGCCAATCACTTTTGATTTTAACTCTTGTCAGAGAGCATCGAATCAAGCCTTCGAACAAAACTACATAAATCCATTGCAGGTATAGTGTGACCTAAACGTCAGCATAATATATTTAACGTTATAAATTCTTTGAAAGAAGCATCTACTAGTTAAATATTAATGCACTGCCCAAGTTTACCAAAAACAGTTCTTACCAAGTCAGTTATATATGTTGCTAAGTTAACCTGAAGAGATTTCCAAAACTATTAAACCTATTCACGGCTTCGATCTGGAACTAAATTTCAAGTGATATATCTTCTCCAAATTTTGGTGAAAATAAACCTTCACTACATCGTTAACCTTAATGCTGTTACAATAAAATCTAAAGCTTCAAAATAGGATATAATTTCATCTCTTACTAATAGATAAAGCTTAAAACCGGCATAATCTTCATCACTGCTATATGCTGCACGTCACATATTAATTAACCAATTATGTGAAAGAAAATAGCAAGTAATCGACCTGTTTCACCAATTAAAGTCCAAAAGACCAAAACGTAAATTTGGTTTCAGAAGACGATTTATTCTTATAACTTATCTTATCGCCAAGATGCTGAATTCTGACTGTTGAGCATGTAATTTAGAGAGACATACACAAATTATATTAGAAATGCACTACAAATGAGCCCCCGACTATCAACCAATGTTGCTTCAATAGTTTAGAGAATATATATACTAGATTATTGTGCTCGCAATGTGCAAGTACATAGAGGATAAATTACTCTGCAGAATGGGACCAAAAATGTCCATATAGATCGAGCGGTTGCGGAGATATTAATATTTTCATGTATTTTTGGACATATGAACCCTGCAGCGTAAACGAGAACAGCCGCGCACATTTGCACCAGCAGAAAGAATGAACTGCTTTATAAAATGAGACCACAGCATACATATAGCTTCCGTAGTAACGAAGTTATTATTTTCGCGTATTTTGGGTCTCGTGAGCCCATTTAAAAACTCGTTTTGACCCAAATCCTAAGAGAACCGCGTAGCAAGGCATGATATACGTAAAGGCTTATTTGCTCACTTAACTCAGCCCAATTTGATCCAGATATCTACATAGGTTGTCGAGCTACAATAAGGTTTCCCCACAAACGTTGCCAGTCCGTGATAGAAGTGCTTTGCCCAAAAAGCAAACAAAGAACTCTTACACCTCTCATCAATGGATCCCTTGTAGGGTTTTAAGCTAAAGATCTACCCATGCCGGAGGCATTGTTTCTGTTACTTCTCCTTATAGCCGGTTTTCATCCTAGCCCAGGCCCTACATCCAAATAGTCATGTTCCGTCTGTGAATAACCGGTGAGATTTCCCACCACAGTTTTATATGCTCAACCTTTTATAAATGGTGCCACTTCCGTATAAGCACCAATAACTGTTCCATAAGGTAAAGGAATCCGAATTACTCATGTCCGAAATGTTCTGCATATATAGCTCCAGCAACTCAGCCAGGCCCAACGTGTATCACTGGGAATAATTCTCTGAAGATCCTTCAGTTCAACTGCAACAGGCTTCAAAGTAAATTGCACGAAGTCCTGAATCTCACAGAATCAGATCAAATTATATTAGCAGATCTACAAAAAACCAAATTACCTGCGAAATCAAACCTGCCTTCAATCTCGTCTTACTAGACCGTAGGACTGACTTGTATTGCGTTCCTGATTCATCATAACTTTAAATATGCTGTTATATATTATGAAATTCGATAAGATCACGAAGAAGTACTGGTAATCTCCATCAAGGGTGGAAACATTGAACTAAAGTTAGTAAATGTCTACCTTCCGCCTCGTACCAAATGCGTGGCAGGATTCAAGCCCAAGATTGGTCACTTGCTTCATGATGATGACGACACGATTATCGTCGGCGACTTCAATGCACACAATGAAGTGGTATTCATCCATCTCCGAAGAACGTGAATATACTTTTAGCGACGAGATATATATATATAACTCAGACTATGGAACTCTGAACGAAAATCAATCAAATCCGGTGCAACAACTTCTCCGGACATCGCATTAGCCAGTACTCATCTACCGATCATCTTCACTTACACAAGTTAAATAAATGATTACATCTGCTCGCCGTACGCTCACCAACCTATCCGAAGCCAATTGGGGTGTTCACCAATTAAATTCGGTTATCAATTTCAATGGGGAAAGACATTACCTGCAACAAGAAGCTGCGAATAAATTCAATCAAATGTTCTCCTGCATCGTTGTGAGCTCGTCTTAAAATGCTGCTACTGCTATTTTTAAAGTGGTCAAAAGTCTACCAATGAACGACGCCCCAGTTTTCACGTCCGAACAGGTTGTTAAAGCAATGGGCTCGACGCTATCAGATTGGTACACATGAAACATCAGTCCCAAAGGGTTTGATTACCTGTAGAAATTGTTTAACCTGTCTATGAAATATGCAAACATTCCAGCAATCTGGAAGAGGTCGATCATCCTACACTAGCCAAGCTGGGAAAAGACCCGAAGGAACCAAAGTCGTACAAAATAGTTTCTCCTACAAAATATTCTCTGCTCAACGCTCGAAGTGCTTGAAAGACTCGTCTTGCTTATCTACAATCAACATGCTCCAGACAAATATTCCCATCATATTTTTCGCCTTTCGGGAACACCACTCAACAGTGTCTGCACTAGTGGATTTGAACATCAATATTGCAAATGTCATAAACCAACGCCGACCTCCATTGCACACGGTTCTGCTTAAAATCGACATGATCAAACATCATGAGCTCCTTCGTATCCTTGAAGCAACATATGCATGTAATATGGTCCCGATGTTACTTAAAATACCGCCATACAAGTGTTCTTTTCAGAGATTGCTTGTCGAAGTCTCGCAATGTACTATTGGGTGTCCTACAAAGAGCAGTCACATCACCCAAACTGTTCAACAGATATTTCAGCGCGTTCTCGGAGCCATTTCCTGGAATGAAAATGGTGTCTCCATTTATAGTCAAAACCCTCAAATTCAGTCTGGCACTGACGCTATCAATGAATATATACCATCAGTTCTACAATTCCGGGCAGAGAGAACCTATTGTCTCTCCGGATAAATCAACACTGACATGGTTCACAACAGCCACAAAAGAAGCCAATGTTTTCGATAAGCAGTTGGAACGCTTTGCACTGTGCGCAAAATAAAACTCTTCGTATAGCAATCCCAGAGTAATGCCCAGCTAATCCCACAGCGCTGATCCGACCTGCGGTTACAACTGGTGTAAGTAGTCAAGTACCTCAAACTCGACACGTAATGGACGTAAAGACGAGCTACTACAACTACAACAGTTACAATAAGCAACGTGATTATTGGACCCTTAGGAACACGACCCGAGTCCCTTTCGCCCGATTACGGGAGAAAGATGTAGGAATCTGACTTCGCGCCTAATTAAAAACCATAAATAAATATTTCAGCTGATAAATAAGCTATCGCACATTTCAAAATTAATTCGCGCAGACAAAGTTGCGTTAAACATAAAAAACGCAATACCGGACATAATTAAACGTCAACACTGTTGCGGCTATTAAGAATTTTTGCTTCACACTTCAATCAGAATTCAATTAAACCAGCTTAATTGTCGTTAACATAACAACTGATATGTACAAAAAAAAACAAAAAGTATAATACCCAATACTTATCATATTAATATTTGCATATATGCGTACCTGAACAAAAGAATGTGAAAACGCTCGATCGTCAACTTTTTGCGTATCGGCCCATCTACAAAACAAAATTAGTCTTATTCCACGATAAACATAGTATTATCTGGATTCTCGAAACTTCAGAAATTATAACTGGGGGAACCTACATGGACCCCAGATTACCTCAAAGTATATACTGGGGTCCATAAAGTGCTGTAACCGTCTGAAAACATCAAAAATGTGCAATTTCACAACAAATTGTAATTGTGATTGCTTGAAAATGGGAAATTTTAGTGATTTTAGCACCGCAGGCGAAAGTTTGAGAATTTTTAAGCTAAAATAAATATTTGGTATATAGAAGGTACATACATGGGGGACACGAATTGGGAAAAAATTTACCAAGGGGCACGAAGTTTGGGGAAACTGGGTGGAGGTCGAAGTACAAAGGGGTTCCTGTGTAGAGAGCCCATATTATAAAACCAATAATCGAATAGCATAATATAGGGAATCGCGTTGATCTAGACGTTTTAGATAAAATAAATTTAAAACGCGTGCACTAAGAATATAACGCAAGCTACGGTAAATATTAGCAGTGATATATGCTACAATCATTTAACCGATTGAAATTTTTAAGAAAGTTGTGTGCAAATAGCGCTGAAATAAGTGCATAATCACAGATTTTTCGCGGTCGATCCTTTCTAGCTGTCAAAAAAATGGTGGATAGTTGAGTATAATTTGTTGCCCTAAGATTCATATAAGATTTTCGGCTATTGTCTCACTGAAGAAACAAAAGTACATTTTATCGCAAAGTAATTACAGAAATGACAAAAGAAATAAGTTCACCAGAATGCCAAAGCCATGTAAACTGTCTTACTTCGCTGCCAATGTATTTATCGAGCCAGTAACAACCATAACAACTGCAATAACATAATTGCGAAAGTTCCATTCGGATCCAGCCATACCGATACCGTAGGAAATTAACTGTATACTATAATTGAATTATATTCGTCACCTATTTTAGTTTGAAGTGGCTGAAATACAACATAATTATTCGTCATACAAGTAGCACACAATTATATCAATGTAACAATGTATAAATACATTGTTGCTAATGTTGAAATATTGTGCTCCTACAACTGCAACTGTAAATCATGAACATCTTCATTAAACATATATATTTGCTAAATATATAGCTATCTTAAATGCACGTAAATTAGCAACGACGACAAGCAGTGCAACAGTTTGGTTTTTATTGGCGCCGAATTGGATTTGGTTCGTATCGAGTTGGACTCGATTTGCGATATATGGCATTAGCTTCGCACCAACCCGTTCTTTGCTTGCACCGAATTGGTCGTAATCAGCGTCGAATTGCTCTAGGTTCACGTTGAATTGCTTTCTTTGTCTTGCACAGACTTGGTCTAGATTTGCACCGAAATGATCGTAATTTGTGTCGGTTAGGTCTTGGTTTGTGTTGAATCGCGTTTGGTTTGTATAAAATGTTTTGACTTGCGTCCAGTTGGTTGCGGTTTGCACTGACTTGATCTCGGTTTTCATTAAATTGATTTCGGTTTATATCGAATCGTGTTAAATTTGCACCGATTTCGTTTTGGTTTGCTCCGAATCGATTGCTATTTACACCGAGTCGCTCGTTGTTTGTACCAAATTGATCATTATTTGCACCAAACTAATCTTTATTTGCGTCACATTGATCTCGGTTTACACCGGATCGCATTTGGATTGCACAGAATCGATTGTTGTTTGCACTAAGTCGATCGTTATGAGCATCGAATTTATCGCAGATTGCATAGAATTGTCCATTGTTTGTGTCGCATTGATATCGGTTTATTTGAATCGTGTTTGGATTGTGTCGAAGGGTTCTTCGCTCGCAAAGGATTAGTTGTAATTTGCATCTTTTTTGCTGATCTCGGATTACGTTAAATTGATTTTGAATTGCACCGAATTGTTCGTAGTTTATGTCGTATTGATCTCGGTTTGCGTTAGATCGCATTTGATTTGTACCGATTCATTCTTTATTGCTCATATTCGGTTGCTGTTTTTGCTTTGTACTTGTCGGATCTCGACTGTATTCGGTTCTACACCGTTGACCGCAATTGTTGCACTTGCTCCGATTCTTCAGCGTTATCCGGCACGATCGGGCAAATTGAAGGGGTTGCAGTAGTCTTTGCCTTATGCTATGGGTTTCGGTCATTGATCGTACTGGTGTTGTCTCGTTATTCGAAATTGCTTTCGTTGTCTTGCTGTACTACAATTCCTTCATCTTCATCGGTACTTTGCGATTCTTTTCTTGGTTGCGCCAGTGGAATTTGTGCTTCGTCTTGACCGAAATTTTAATATATTTCGTTGGGGTTCTTGGTGAGGTTCGCGTGATTCTTAATAAATTGCAGTTGTCTTTCTTTTTGTTGTTGCATTAATTGCGTCGCTTTTCGGGTCTTTTTCCCATTCTTCTATTGTTGTAAATAGTTCATCGATGCTTGCTTTTTCTTGAAAGGTCTCGGTATACGTTTCTTGCAAGCTTCTTTTTGCTTTTATATTTTTGACTCGGTTGCGTTTGAATCGAATTCTCGGATTATATCTTCAGATTCTCTCGTTGCACTCGGGTTTGTCAATATATCTTGTACGTCTTCGGCACTTTTTGTCGCCAATTCCTTCTGATTTGTTGCGCTAGGTGGTGTTCTCTGAAATGGCATTTTAATATTTAAACAGTATTGCGTAAAAACGCCCTGATTATTCACCTTTGAACCAGACGGCTTGAAGATTGAGGAATCGCCCAACCCGCCCGGAAACCATGATATAGAATCACGGTTTGTCACATAGCGAATGAAATTAACGATTGCCTGTCATGTTGTCCTGAAACGGAACATCAGGACGACGCAAGCTACAGCTCGGGCAGGCACCCCGAGGAATGAAGACGAGACGAATTATCAGGCCTATTAATTGCTACTACTATATAACAAATTCTACTTTTGGCTTTTGCCTTATTTAGGACTAGCGGATTAATTTTTAGGTTCTCGAAAAATACTGACAACTTTATTTTTTTTTCTGTTTTTCCCACTTTTACACGACATCATGGTCATTATGTTATATTTAATGACTTGTAGTGGGGTCGGGGTGAAATGGGGATTTTCTTGACGGCTATCAGATATTAAAAGGGGGACGGGATTAGTCACCGAAATATTGTATAATCTGACGTGTGGACAGTACAATTCCGGTGGAGATACTCGGTTGGCGCGCGTTGCTTCTTTTTGTGATCAGTATTTGTGTCCTACATTTCGCGCTGCAGGGTGGCTACGTTAGAAGCACTGTTGATTTGGACGATTGTGTTGCAAACACGTAGCAAAGAACGTTTATTACAAAATACGATAAAACGTTAAGGCACAGTTGTTGAGCGTTATGTCCTTAATTTCTCCTCGAAGCATCGTTCTTTTGACACCGTTACTATAAGATCACACTTTAAGTATCCACTGATGATATTTACTCGGCTTAGGTACTTCTCTATTTTGTCTACTAGCGCACTCCGTTCATCCACCCCTCACTTCTATTAACGTTAAGGTTAGGTTACGTGGTATTCTATTACCTACTCCTCTTATGAGGTTGGTACAATCGCTACCGACTGGCTGACGATGCATGAGTAAGTGAGTACCTCAACCTAGACAATAGACAATAAAAGAAAAGGCTAGAAAGTAGCACGCGGAGATTCAATATCAACGAATCAATTGCGTCAGCCCATTATACTACTAACTAAGTGCACTACAACAAAATGAAAGGCTGAAAATGAAACTTCATCGAAAATTCCAATGAAATTCAAGTCTTTTTGTTGACAATATGAACTTCATGACATCCCTAACCTTACGGGTTCTGATGAAATCAATATCAACGACGGCTCTGCCAAATATTTGTAGCCTAGTCTCAGCATACCTAACACAACTGCATAAGATGCCCAGAAGTTTCAACATTACACCATGCACAAGATAGAGTTTCAACCATTCCTATCGTAAACATATGCTTATTTAGCCAAGAGTGCCTTGCTACAACCTGCACATACTGTCTCAGCTTATCTTTGGTCAACCGAGTGAGAAGCCAACTTTTGCTGCCTTCTGGTACAAGTATATGAGACTTGGTCTGCCTGCGACGTTTCTCATCCAGCCATCTTCTGACAAACTTTTTACGCATCCACGCTTTAACTAAAGTCACAACTTCTCTTAAAGAACCTCTGCCTAGGTCCTTAGATTTACGCTAGTCGCACTATTCGATACAGTTGTCCCAGACTGGCTGACAATTGCGTTAAAGTTTGAGTGACGATCAATGAATTTAGGTTAGCTATTATGTTATGTAGGTTCTTGTAATTTGATACAACTGACCCCCGATTGGCTGATCTTTTGCAGTGTTATCTGAGTACCTTAACATGAGCCGTAGAATTACGCTATTATGTGCGGGTTATGATAAACGAGTCGCCCCGACTGGCTGACAGACTCCGTTAATTAAAACAGTATTGTAGAGGTGGACTACTATGCAGTTGGAATATTCTCAAACCCTAACCCTAGGCCCCCTACTGGCTGGTATTGAGGTAGGAGTCTTGAAGTGGTTCGCCGAATCCACACCCATTACTCGCCCACTCTTCTCAAGAATAACACTACTTGTTGAGCCGCACCCAACAAGTGGCGCTACTAACATCAGAGCTCACCTGTTCTGCTCGCCCGGGTATTCTTACTCACTCGACACTTTTGGATCGAAGTTGTGAAATATTACTATTGGTAGTATCTAATTACCATGCCACTCCTATTATGGTTATGGCCACTTCAAGTTTTTTAAAGTAATAATTACTATGTTTAACTATTAAGAATACTTAAAATATTTTATTGTGTAGCTTGGAGTAATCCTCAACTCCTTCTTTACAAAAAGACAGCACTCCAATAAACCGTAGTTCCCATAAATACAAAACATGTCTAAATTAACTCGCGTAAATTCTTTATATGGGCGCTCTTTATTCTCCCAGAACCAAAAGAAAACGTAAACCACAGCACTAAAACCAATCTAGTCAGCTTTTAATTCGAGTCTTATTCGAAAAAACAGACATAGTAACCGCTGTCGTACTAGTTCTGCTAGGCCACAACTTCCGTTTAGTTATGTCGTCTTTGCGCTACTGATGAACAATTACAAATAACAATATGCAGCGTAGGTCTTTACGCTTAATACTGCAAAATTACGACCGTGCGCAGTCAAAGAAGAACGAGTCTACTAAACGATCAATAAAACTAATCAATCAATACCATCTAAGTATAGGTTAGCTACTAAAACGAAAAGGCATAAAGTATGTAAATTTACTCAACAGAAGGATTGAAATTCAATAAGCTTTTAGATTTTAAAGGAACAAAAATCGGGATCCATATAATAGATGATTTTGTGAATAATAAATTTTAAGTTAGATTTTATGAAATTTATAACCCCGGGACCCTAGGTAACCCACCAGACCCCCGATTGTTATATTTTATAGTTTGAATGGGGGTATGGGTTTGTCGGGGAATATTTTATGACGGCTATCGGTTATTAAAGTGAGACGGGATGCGTCACCTGAAGACGTGCGGTTCGAGATGTGGCCAGTAGTATGCCGGTGGGTAGCTCTATGACTCGCGTTCTTTCGACGTCTGCTTATTCTTTACGATACCGCGAAGCGACTGAGCAATGCAAAAGGCTATCTCTAATCACTCCTGAGCAAGCCAATTGTTCAAAAACCGGCAGTGAAAACACACTAGGTATTTTCTTTTTATAATAAGGCATGTTCTTTTTGTGCCGATGGTGTAGGGGGTGCCCGGTCCGTTTTCCATTTTCTGAGATCGAAGTTAGAGATGAAATTCATTTTCTGCAGAAGGGTGCAGCTCCCGGGCCCGACAGAATGAACAATGATTTTATGATTGAATGTTCGGAACAGTTAAGTATGCCACTTTCGAAGTTGTTCACTCTGTCAATGGTAACCTGCTACAGCGATTCCCAGTGCTTGGCGGGAACCGCACATAGTTTTTATCCGTGAAGGTGGATCGACTAAGGAACCAGATAACTATCGTCCCGTTAGTCTAACTTCAGCGACGTGCAAACTAACGGACCGCTTTATCCGCCGATCGCTGGTTCATCGTGCACAGCCAATCGTCTGTTCTATCGATCCCAGTATGGGTTTTGTTGGTAATCGATCTGCGGAACTGCAACTAAATGAATTTCTGGATTATCTGACGAGCATTATAGACTCTGGTGACGCGGCAGAGGTTGTTTATTTAGACTTTCGCAAAGTCCTCTGATAAAGTCCCCCATCAACGTTTACTTGCTAGACTAAAATCATATAATATTAATCCATCGGTTTTGTCTTGGATAAGAGAATTCTTGACTGGTAGTCATCAGAAGGTGGCTGTAAACGGTCAAATCTCGTCGTCCACTGATGTATTGAACAGTGTTCCACAGGGTAGTATTGTGGGACCTATTCTCTTTGTATATTATATTGATGATACTGATGAGTCTGTGGGTGATAAATTTTTCAAATTTCCTGATGATACAAAAGCGGTGCGAAGATTACATAGGCAGCGTAGTGATTTGGACACGAATAACATGCAGAGTGACATCAACGGACTATGCCATTTGGCATGGAAATAGGATATGAAATTTAAAGTTAACAAATTCGTTTGTGGACATTTCGGCTTCTGGGATCCTTCAGCAGTATACACAGCTGATAATGAAGTGATTCCGACTGATGGTGGTAGGGAAATTAACGACTTCGGCGTCACCATTACGACGGAACTTAAAGTCAGCGCTTCATTGTAATAAAGTATCATTGAAAGCTGAAAGATTAATCGGTATGGTTAGGCGGACTTTATTGTCAATCGGACGCCAGAAGAGTCGTTAAAATGATTCATCAATCATTGGTACGAGCCAATAGTTGAATAT
>JASANE010012236.1:0-19203 GCA_030248225.1 Trileptium ribeirensis | reverse complement strand
ATTGCTTGACAACACAACTTTTATAAAGAGCCTTGTAAAAATTTGAAAAATTACTACGGCTAAGACAGTTCGAGAAAAGAGCAAACTGTTTGTTTTCTTGCCAAAGGATATTAAACTGTTTTATATATTTTCCATATGTTACCCTGTTCAAGCACGAAAAATACGAATTGCAGCTACGTAAGAGGGTCTATGTGCATACAACTACCTGGACCCTATAAGTATTCTGAGTTTGTCTTATGGTGTATGTTTGCCTGAGCTCCGTTATTAACTGGCTTTGCGATGTTTGTCAAGAAACTGATCATCAGTTCCTAGATAGCTCTGTGGTTTGTGTACGCTGTTTTCAATTTTAGAACTTGGGTTCCAAGTCCGCCGAGCAAACTTTGCTTTCCGAAATATTCGAGTGTAAAATGCAGTCGAGTCGGATTTAAATAAACGATGTAGCATTTTCCTCGTTTGAAAAGTATAGTAGAATTATAATAGGAAAACTTAGATTCTGAACACCTACCTGGGTTGGCCTGAATTGAATCATAATGATAGTTTGTTGGTTATTTCAGTTTCTCGTATTGCCAGTGAAGCGTTGCCAGCTCGAGTATATTCCTGAATAGCATTTAGACGTGCTATGTGGGGACATGAATTAATTGCAACGAAGCGCTACAGGTAATATGCAGACGTTAAAACTGTGTCTAAATATACGTAAAACGCAATTGGCGACGCGCAAGTTTGCCAAATTCGCAGATTTGTGCGCGTTTCTCAAACGACATGACGTTATAAAAGGACATTCTCAAGGCAAAAGAATTTATTCAAAATTTCAAATCAAATGGTTTGAAATCAGTGAAACTTAACGTCCACCCAATGTGACATGCTAAATTAAAACGATTTGTAACTTTAACCAGCTAAATGGTTGCATCTTGCAGTACTTAGTACTTACGCGTTCTGCATTTTGCTGGCATTAATGTTTGTCTAATTTGTGTCTGAGGCACTATCTGTTAAAAGTTTAGCGTACTCAAACTACGTCCTCGTCAACTAAGGCAAAACAGTGAACATGTCATTCCCTTAAGATATCGACCTAATTATAGCCTAAATCTAAACGTCTCATGTCGTGCTTTGTTCAAATATTTTTACATATTTAAAATGCATTTTTTGATTTCTGACACAGTTTGGTAATGTATAATTATTTCAGAAATACAGAAAACAATTTTTTGGGACTAAATATCTTCACCCTGAAGTAACCGCGAAATGCGTTTAACATTATTGCCTCCCAGGAAAAGTTACTACTTCTTAAAAATCATTAAAAGTATTGAATAATTAATATTATACTTATTACAAAGAAACAGTGGTTTCGAGCGCAGCATGTTAATTTCAATACACTATTGATGTAATAAAAAGTGAGGTGGTAACATTGAATATTCTGGGTAGATGCTAAAACAGAGTATTATTTAATATAGCTGGCAATGATTTTTTCAAATGAAAGCGTTTTAAACTTGTCGGCCGTATAATTCTCTCCCAAAAGCGACTTCCCATCATGTACCAAGTTATTGTTTGTGATACCATTGGAGTTGGTGGCGATGCTGTTCAACAGATGTATGCTGAGCTAAGTTGCGCAGTACTAAGTTGATTAGAATGAGCGCTGCATTTTTAAAAAAAATCGAATTAGCAGGTATCGAGATATTCACAGTCCTAAATAATGTAGCATGAAAATACATGGAAGGGTGGTTCCATTTGTTAGGATGTGTTGCTATCGTTAAATACCACCGCATTTATAGTATCTAGGCAAACCATGACAGCAGAAACGATGGCTTGGGATCGTCTAATGTTTAAGCTATTAAATAATACTGTCCCATTGCCGAATTTAGACATTTCCAAATATCCTCGCCATATGAAATTTTGCTGGTTGTATTGAAATTGATAATACATTTTGCGTTTGAATTTTACCAGAATTCTTAATACAATTCATTTCCGCTTTCGAGGATGCCTACTTATTAATAAACCTTGATTTGTCTTGCTGTGTCTGATCGTGTCAAGCGGTGAACAACTGACCCGACTACCATCTTTATTCTGTTGCTTTGTGTATTTTTGATGGAATCAAATTCGTCAATCATTGATAGTCTGGCTTTACCCATTCAACCTAGCCGAGTGGAGTTATTACGCCACAATCGTAAAGTAGTCTTAAATAAATAGAACGAATTTGGCTTCGTCCCAAACTGTTACTGACATATTGAACTGCATCTGTCTAACAGTTACGTTAACAGTGGTTCAGCCTGGGTTTTTTCATAAATTTCAGAGACATTGGTCTCTAGGATTGATATCCCGATCTAGGAGCATTAAGTTACATCAGTTAAACGAGGAAATATATCTCACGTACATGTTTTCAACATAGATATTACTTGAGAAAACAGCGTGTCTTGTTTCGTTTTTGTCTAAAGTGTTTGCATAATTGCTGTATACAGTTATAATAGTCTAAAAACGTTGCGTGACAATTTTAGCTTGCTATATTTACCTTTCTACCCATCAGTTTCCTTGTGCTCCATGTTTATTCCTCTCTTCCCAGCATTTGAACAATATTTACTGAAGCGTGAAAATTATAACAAGATTGTCTGATTTAGTTGTCGAAATCTTAACAAACTTATTGTTTTGTACACTTGACAGTCAAACAATGGTTGTTCTTGCAATGTTGTTGATGTCGGTCACATCTTCAGTTCATAGCTTTCTATACCTGACCGTTTCATAAGTTGTTGCTATTTTCATAAGTTCTATTTTTGTTTTAACAAATTTTGCTAAAATAGTACATTTCGAATCTTTAAATTTTCTGAACACAACTATTCCAAATTTTCAATTACTATATATCATTCAACGTTAATATGTTATGTATACACAATTATGAACATGTATAACTGCAACGAAAATACATATACTATATGCAACACATATATTTCAATTAATAAAAATAAAAGTTGATTATTACTGCATTTTAGTTTGCTTACATCTCCTTATTTGAGTATACTACTCAAAAGTGACATTACCTATGTCAGTCCCAATAACTCCCAATTATTGCAACTTGTGGGTAGGAAAAGTTTCGCTTTGTTAAGCCTAACCAAATGAAATACAAGCGTAATACCAATCTGCATTACCTGAATATACGTTGATTAATATATTGCGCTGTCTGTTGAGTTTTCGAATGTACAATGTAGTCACCGTTGGGTTTACAAAATAGATGACAGTTACCATTGATTATTCGTAAGGTTTTTTTGAGCATTTAAAATATTTGGTCGCTGTGCTTCATGGACATTGGACATCTGTCAATTTTTGTACGTTTGTTGAGCGTCTTTATATCTATCGCAATAGATCCATGCAGTTTCATAATCTTACGAGAAAACATAAATATTTTTATTACTAAATAAAATATTCTACAGTGAGATAGATAGATTATCCTACTTTGGGTGTTATACAAAAAGTTTTTTTATACATTTATAGCTTCATAACTTTGAACGGGTGGGCGGACACCCGTATTTTTACCATTGCTTGCGTTTGACCAGTGGCATAAAATGGTAAACGTATTTGCCTGTAAGTTTCTATTTCCAAGACTTTGTGGTTCGATAGCGCCTAATTTTAGACACAATCTAGTCGAAGTTTGTACTTTTCGTTTATAATATAGTAGCCGGCGAAGTAATGTGTTATTAATCTCCCCAGTGCAGGTGATGCAGATATTGCAGTAGCAGGATTAATATCTAGGTAGTACCTTTAGAATTTAATAAGATAGCAAAACTACCAATTTTGTGACAAAATCAGGCAAAGATTGCTGTTGTTACATTACGATTTAATCTAACATTTGACTGATTGGCGGCATTATTTTAAATTTTGACAGTGTTTTTGGTTTCCAGTGGTCTCCCACGTTAAAAATGGTCTTCAAAATTCTAACGTTGTTACATCGAAAGTTTCCGTATTGGCGTGAACGAATTAATTGGTGTATTGCTCAAACAGACACAAGCCGCAGACGCGAATAGAACAACTATTGTGCCCAAACCACCAAGATTTCTAGGAGCTGCCTCCCGGTTCCTTAGCCGTTTACCGAACGTAGCTGATCTGAACGTACTTAAACAATACAAAATATTGCATTGATTCAGTGCGTTACGTAACGAACATTTGATTGTGTGTTGTTATTCGCTCGTGTTGTGGGGAACCTCAAGGATCCGAACAACAGCGTCGCTATAGTTAAGTGGTCAGCAAGCGAAGCTCTAAACTAAATGGCTTGTGTTCAATTCATCGGGGTGGCAACAGCTTCTTTAACGACAGTCGAAATGCTAACTGATTTGTGAGGTAAAGGGTTAAGGAATTTCGCAAAACGCGAGAATAACAATACAGAATCAAACAACACATAATCAGACATTAAAAAAGCTGTTGAAACAACAGTTCACTATATGCGCTGAGGTCATTTGAAGGCAGTGGACGTTACCGGGCTATTCTTTACTCGCTGCGTTGGACCTATGGTAAAACTATCTCACCAGGTAAATGAAAAACGGTACTTATATAATATTTATCTCATCCAATTAAGCTATTTCGATACTACCATCAAAGCCTAGTTCGGGGGATTCCACCTGAACAGAAAATAATTTTCATAATCATATCAAGAAACGTCGTTATTAGTTGTTCAACTTGAGTCATATTAGGAAATGTTAAACCAAATTATTTATACTAGCACATTGCTGTTTTCAAATTTTTATTTCAAAGGCTTGAAGTCTAAATATCGGTTGTAAAATTTTCGTGAGTAATGTTTCAACTTAAAATCATGTGTTAATTGCCTATTTCGGCATGATTATTTTTTCATTTTCAGTTTTTAGAAGCAATGATGACATTCGACATAATCTAATGCATTTACCGCTTATTTTTATTGCATTTCCTAACAAAGAATTGCCCGCATTGCATTATCAACGATGACCACATCACCGATATCAAATGTGTACTACAAGGATTCGATAACCTGATTTATGGTCTCAATATATAGAACGCTTCGCAGCATTACTTGACTTTTACAGGGATGCAATGGCAACAAAAATGAACTGGCAACAGTTTTTACTTTAATCGCCGGCAACACGCAATATACGTGTTCGTTAACTATATATCTACTTCGGTAATCCAACCGTTTGCTGTTTATAATCAGCTATTAAGGTTCGTTCATACCGTCAAAATTTAAGCTCAGAGTTTGAGCAAAATACTGAAAACAATTTCAAATCGCGGTACTACAAATTATTTTGAAGTGTTTTCTAAAATTTGAAGCTCAAAATTATTCAAGACATGTTCATTGTTCATGATTGAATAAAGTGATATATACGCTACAAATGAAACAAATGGCTCCACATTTTGATCATATTTTGAGATAAAATTTTGAAGGTGTTGAACATATATTTAGAAGTAGCTCCCGGAGTTAACTAAGGTAGCCAATGTAACTTTTAGGGGCGGAAGCATGCTATGCCGTTCTCGATATACTAAGCCTAAGCCTTAGTCTTAGAGCCTAAGCTAAGGTTCCTATATGAGCCATGTACTAACTCTAAGCCTAAGTCGGGGGTGGGGGCTGCCGCGCCCCGACCCCACTCTAAGCTGTTCTTTTTTCTAACGTTATAACGTCCGGCCTCTAAATGTGACATGGATCACTAAGATCCCTCTCTGTAAACGAAGCTTTCTTCAATTCCAGGGCTGCTTTAAACTCAAATATCACAATTCGTGTGTATACAAATAAAACTTGTGAAACAAAATCATTCTAACAAGCTATCATCGTATTCCATACACTGAACTCGGCAGAAAATGGTTGTTCTCAATCACAAATTCTACCTGTTCTGTCGTGTTCAAATGAAAATATCTAACTATAAACGTATCTGAGTAGTTTAGACAACATATAAATTAAAATATTATATTCAATATATATATTCAGAAATATATAATAATTATATCATTAAAGAACAATATAAAATGTATAAATATATAATTAATAAAATATGTATGTATATGAAAAATAATCAAAAATGTTTTTATATTTTCAGCACAATGCTTTTTGTTTTATAATTTGTCAAATGAAATGTGAATTTTAGTTCAGAAAACTCAATTTTCTGTCTGTGTTTTTGTATTCTAATTATTTAATTCTGAAGTCATATTATATTTCTATCATGTTATTTTAAAATATGTGATATTAATGTTAATATTGCATTAATAATTTTTTAAAAATGATGCAACGATCTACTGGAATTAATTGAACGAAATGTATTATACATTAGCTATTTAAGAGTTAGCTTAAAGGTTCCGTGAAACTTGGAATTTACGATTTTCATCATTTCTCTACAGACCTTTAAATTGGCTTTTGGGTATACAATTTAAGAAATGATCTCATATTTTTTGATCTTTTTTCCAACGACCGATACAATCTAGATAGTATAGTTGTTTATTAATGATATTCAGTCACAGATTTGCCCATTCTGTGTCGACAAAAGCAGAAAATATTGTTAATCCGTGTAAATATTTTTAACTTTACTTTAACACAAACCGTAACTATGCTAACATTATAGAACCAGCTTACCAACCTGGGGTTAAAGATAGTCCAGTACTTATTGAAGAACCGAAATATATGCCAAAGCTACAGTTTCACCATCAACTTACCATAGAAACCTCTTATTGTGTAAATGTTATTGCAACTAATGAGCAGGATGTGATTGATTTATAGATAGCAATAATTTGTCCGTTTACATAAGAGATGCAGCATTCCTAATTGTTGTGTTTCTAAGGTAGACAATAAGCATTATTAACTGCTCATATAGTACAGGTGCAATTTTTGACTGAAATCAAAACCGTTTCTCATGTTAGTTAACCCTTTTGAGCCTAACTCAGCCACCTATCTTCACACGTTGACGCGCTTTTTGTTACGTGGATTTATCGCGCCGCGTATGTTTGCACGTGCGTTGTTATACGGTCCAGTTGCTACGTTTCTTAAATAAGCAAGCAATAGCTAGCAGTTAGCTTAATGGATTGCCAACACCGCTTGCACCCATACCGCCGTCACTCAATTGTTGACATTCGCTTGATATTGTCAAATATTGCACGATATACAAATTAATTCGAGCGTTAAAGGGCTAATTTTCAAGTATTTAAACACATTTCAGTGGTATACATGTTGTGGACTGGCTGCAATTTAAAAAAAATGATTGCATGAATGCTAGAGATATCAACGTCTTATACCTCGAAGTATCTAGGTGTGTATAATAAATTTGGTAGACTTTATTTAAACATTTGAGAATAGCACTAAAATTATATGCAAAACACTTGATTTGGTGATATGTCGAATCACATGGGCTCAGACGGGACACAGACTTTGTAGATGGTATAGGTTGCCACAGTGTGAATCTATATTTAATTATCTGAAATCTCTTGAGAGCGTAGGGTATATTTAGGACGTCGATTTCCCTACAAAGCAAGGTTATTAGCAGGAGCTTAGGTAGCAAATAGTATGCACAAGCTGGGGTACCAACGTTGAAGGCTTTCGCCGACTATAATATATTTTAATCAATACACGAAAACGTACAACTGTCAGTTGGTGAGCTGCAGATAATTGTGGGGGCAGTTTGGGATCAGCAAATATAAATGTTACCAGGCATATCATTTGTAACCGTTGATTTATGCCTAATTTTCAATTGAAACATATATATCGAACGTTTAATTTGAGTCGTTTAGGAGGGTGGTGGAATATATCAAGAGTAGGCTGAGTTTATTTCATGCTGTGTTACAGAAATGGAATATCGTCATAGGCGGCGATTCGCATATCATTTGTAACCCTTGATTTATGCCTAAATTTTAATTGAAACACATATATCGAACGTTTAGGTTGAGTCGTTTAGGAGCGTGGCGGTATATATCAAGAGTAGGGTGTGTTTATTTTATGTTGTGTTACAGAAATAGAGTATCATCAAGGGCGGCGATTCGCATATCATTTGTAACCATTGATTTATGCCTAAATTTCAATTGAATCACACATATCGAACGTTTAGTTTGAGTCGTTTAGGAGGGTGGTGGTATATATAAAGAGTAGGCTGTGTTTATTTTATGCTCTGTTACAGAAATAGAATATTGTTATTGGCGAAGATTCGCATACCATTTGTAACCCTTCATTTATGCCTAAATTTCAATTGAAATACATATATCGAACGTTTAGGTTGAGTGCTTTCGGAGGGTAGTGGCATATAACAAGAGTAGGCTGTGTTTATTTTATGCTGTGTTACAGAAATGGAATATCGCCATAGGCGGCGATTCGCATATCATTTGTAACCCTTGTTTCACGCCTAAATTTCAATTGAAACACATATATCGAAAGTTTAGGTTGAGTCGTTTAGGAGGGTGGCGGTATATATCAAAACTAGGCTGTGTTTATTTTATGCTGTGTTACAGAAATTGAATATCGTTATTGGCGAAGATTCGCATATCATTTGTAACCCTTCATTTATGCCTAAATTTCAATTGAAATACATATATCGAACGTTTAGGTTGAGTCGTTTCGGAGGGTAGTGGCATATAACAAGAGTAGGGTGTGTTTATTTTATGTTGCGCTACAGAAATGGAGTATCATCAAGGGCGGCGATTCGCATATCATTGGTAACCCTTGATTTATGCCTAAATTTCAATTGAAACACACATATCGAACGTTTAGGTTGAGTCGTTTAGGAGGGTGGGGTATATATCAAAAGTAGGCTGTGTTTGTTTTATGCTGTGTCACAGAAATGGAATATCGCCACAGGCGGCGATTCGCATATCATTTGTAACCCTTGATTTATGCCTAAATTTCAATTGAAACACACATATCGAACGTTTAGGTTGAGTCGTTTAGGAGGGTGGGGTATATATCAAAAGTATGCTGTGTTTGTTTTATGCTGTGTCACAGAAATGGAATATCGCCATAGGCGGCGATTCCCATATCATTTGTAACCCTTGATTTATCCCTAAATTTCAATTGAAGCACACATATCGAACGTTTAGATTGAGTCGTTTAGGAGGGTGGGGCATATATCAAAAGTAGGCTGTGTTTGTTTTATGTTGTGTCACAGAAATGGAATATCGTCATGGGTGGCGAATTTGGGGGATGAGGGGGTCGCATCCCCCAGAAATTAAGATCCCGTGGTAACAACTAATGAAAAATTATGCTCATCTCCCCATTATTTTTAGGGATCGCCGCCCCTGGATGTCGTACACATATGTTTCCTTCACACCATAATAACAGCTGTAGGATTTTTGTAATGACCATGTGGGTAAACAATATATTTCATGTAATAAGACATCTTGGTTTAATGTAACTAGAAGTTGAAATTGAATTCCAATCAGTTTTAGTATACTAGTCCTAGAATATTATCTCTAAGAGAAAAAATTGAAAATATTGCCACAAACTAAAGAAACAAATGTATTTCCAAAAACGCACTAGCTATAATATTATGCATCATTTACGATAAGATGCGTGCGCCCGGGCCAAATTATGTCACGCGTCCAACTCAACTAGTTCGGGTGAACTATAGCTTAGCTGAACTACTATTGTACATTTTTATAGCTTAGCTAGTCTTAATGTGACAAACAGGGAGCTTAGCTTGGCTCTGCGTGACAAACAAAGCGTTCGACTGATCTGTCCATTGAGAAATTTTATTTAGTATTGTGCTTAGTGTGATAGCATTTTGTTCTATAGTATTTTCGCACTAATTCTAAGTTATATACTTGTTTTAATATACACAATTAACGTTTTAAGCTGTATGCCACTTTTGGGGCATTATTTAGATACGTATAGTAAAACATAATGTTCGCGGACTAAATAGTCTCTGGCTTAAGTTATAGGGCTCAGCTGAACGCCTCGTGACAAAAGCACAGTCCGGCCGGACACTAGATGACAAATGTATAGCCTAGCTAGGCTATTCAAAATTTTAATAGTCGAGCTGGACTGTATGCGTGACATACTAGTTAGCCCCATTGAACGCGTGACATAATTAGGACCATGCGCACACATCTTATTGTAAATGATGCATTATATGTATTTGTATATATATGCACAAACAATGTATTTGTATATATGCTAACTTTAAAAAATACTGAGCGCTCATAAATAAAAACCGATTTCAGAATTGTCGGTTGAAGAAAAATCCATTCTGATACTGACAGAATTTGCCAATCATTTTATATATGTATACAGCAGCTAAATAATGCTACTACCGCCACGATTTTCCATTTGTCTCATTTTATATGGTAAGTTTATTAATATAACTACCAATTAATTGAAATTTAAACGATATTTTTCATCTTTTTTATATTGCACCCGTTGAATAATATCGAACTGTTTCTAAATGTAATTTCTTAAAACATGTTATAATTGGAAGCTCAATACGATCACTCGAATATGCCCAAGCGATAAAGAGCATTAGTTGATGAACATATTTTAATGGGAAAGCTGCATTACATTTCGTTTTTTCCAGCTTACACATGCAAATACGTTTTGAATATATTGTTTCACACAGTCATATTGAAGTATCGAATCGCTCTTAACTTACTTAATTTACGGTTATTCTCAACTAGCGCTGCGTATTTAGTACGTAAAAAACGCAATTTGTGTATTAGATTCGCAGCTTTATGGAAAGAAACAATAACTTACAATAGTATTTTATAGCAAACATATACTGCCATATACCATTAGTTACTTAGGTATGTCTAACCTAAATGTGCGACGACGTTCAAACCTATTTCTATCCATATCTTGCGGCGATTACAGCGGTTATTACATACAGGGAGTTTCAGAAGTAACTACCCACTGTTTGATGCTAATTATCGGTTGACTGGGCAGAGGTGCTTGCCAGTTTTTTGTATAATTATAGACAAATATTAAAAGTTTACTTACATTACGAAGAGATATCTCAGAACAGCTCCATCTGTGCACCGCCAAGCTGAATGCATTTCTCCAGTCGGGATGGTACAGATCGGCAAACTTTGGCGCATAAGTCCACTGGAATTTTAGAAAACGCTGATTTTATTCTGTCCATCAATTCTTGAGGGTCCTTCGCCCTTCTTCCATAAACATCTTCTTTCAGAACACCCCAAAGAAAGACGTTAGGCGGAGTTAAGTCTGGTGACCTAGCTGGCCACTCGATGGCACCTCTGCGGCCGCTCCATCGGTTCGGGAAGCTTGCGTCCAGCCAAGCGCGGACTTCGGTAGCGTAGTGAGCTGGGGCTCCGTCATGCATGAAAACAAGGTCCTCGGTTGCCATTTGCGAGTAGATATTCACAGATAAAAGTTCCCAATAGCTGGTTTTATTGACTTTTCCGTCAAAAAAGAATGGACCAACGATGCCTTGTGAACAAATTCCGACCCAGACACAGACTCCAGGGGCGTTGACTTCTTTGTTAATCGTGACATGTGGATTGTCTTCAGACCAATAAACACAATTATGGCTATTAAAATGACCATTGAGCTTGAAAACCTCCTCGTCGGTCCACAAAATGCGATCAAGGTCCAACGCACTGCTTTCCACCATGTCCATAAATGTCTCACAAAACTGGACTCTGCGATCGAAATCATCATCAGAGAGCCCATGGATAAGACGGGGCCGAAAGGGCTTCAGGTTAAGCTCCTTGTGAAGGCGCCAAACGGAAGTATGAGGAATACCCAGCTGGAGGGAAGCCCTTCGAGTTGACTTCTGGGGGCTCCTGGATACCGCAGCGCTTAATGCAGCTTTTTGGTCCCCACTTGTGGCAGACTTTGGACGACCCTGCCTCAGCCGTTCCGCTACACTGCCAGTGTCCTCGAATCGGGAAATAATATCAGCCATCGTCTTGCGAGTAGGAGGTATTGAGTCGAAATGATTTTTCCACTGGCGTGGGACTTCGGCATAATTTCCGTATTTATAGTAAAGTTTTACAACACAAATTTTTTCAGGCAGAGATTGTCGTGGGGAATCCATGGTATAAACAGTATATATTTATAATAACATAAAATATTAAAAACAGCGATAAACAACCATTGCGAAATGTTACGCCAGAAGATATTGATTGACAAAGTGTGGGTAGTTACTTCTGAAACACCCTGTAGATATAGGCGTGAGGATTTCTTATTCAAGTTTTCTTTTATTTCTGTTTATTTATTTTTCAAATAACATTTATTAAAGTCATGGTAGTTTCATGGTAGCTATGAATTCTCCAACCGAGGCGCTTAGTCGAAAATAAATGAAAAAAATTAAAATGTCAAGACTTCCTCTGTTGGATAATATGTTTACATTTCTCCAACCCATTTTTCTAATGACGGAGAAAGTGGTGTGAATGTGACTTTATCTTACAAAACTTTGGAGACCCCACAATCATAAATGTAGGATAAAAGTGTTACAAATTACAGAATATTGGGATCTCAGGGTCAATCTCCCCCTAGCTGTAGCTCCTGGACAATTCCCCCTCATGTGAGCTCCTGGACATTTCCCTTTCCAAGTTCACCAACCTCATTTACTGCATTTACTAGCCCTTGAGAGGGCTGTTGGGATACAAGGAGCTGTATTTGCTTCAAAAAGGATATAACTTGGCGATGTCCTGGCATATAGACTCGAAGGGTGAAATCTATCCCAACACATGAACTCCTGCAGGTACCAATGCAGGAAGTCTTGTTTGCAACTAGCCATGGCCTTGATGCGACGCTTGTACTTGTTCCTGTAGGACTCGATGTGCTGTGTGTGCACACCATTGAGTTCTACGATGTTTACGCTGTGGTTTACCGTCCGGTGGGTCAGTCCCATTTCTGCGATGCCACGGTACGCCCGCCATTCGTCCGAATGAATTAGTGTGCCTGGAAGAGCCACGATGCCTATGATCGGCAACACGGTAGCGGCATCACGGCGTTCCACGAATTTCATTATTCCAACGGCAGGTTCGTGAATCGTGTCCACCATGCCGAAAACCCACATCTGCGTATGAGGCACACGCCCACGGTGGTACTTTTGCTTGTGGCTGAAGCACGATTCGTCGATCTCAACCACCACCCCGGTACGACACACACCACTCTGGATTGCATTGGTTTGAAGATAACGAGAACGTATTTCTTGGAAAGATGCAGACGCGTCTACCTCCGTTTTGCTTGACTGCCCGACCTGCACCATGACATTCTCTTGATTCCTCGACTGCCCACAGGTAGAGCACGTGTAGCCATTGTGGAAGAACTACGTTGGAGTTGGCAAAGAAACGCCATTTCGGATAGTCGTTGTGTCGATAGTCGTTGATAGTCGAATTATTTTACTATAATAATAAGTCTAAGACATTACCTGGAATAACAATGCCCAAGAAACCGAGAAAAAATCTCTTGGACAATATCCCCCCAAAATATACTCTCATGGAGTATTTCCGCCCCAATGCAGGCTGGGGAGAGGTTGTCCATGAGATCACAATATTGTATTATTGAAACGTTATGACATGAAAGTGTTAAAAGTGAAAAAATAGTGTGTTAAAGCATTTCTTGTATAACTATAGTTTCTGAAATTTCATTTAACACTGGGATATCGGATATTGAAACAAGATAAATTTTACAGGAACTCTCCGTTGCATTTACGGAATCGTTGATTTGGAAGCCGGATTGATTGAAGCACAATCCGGAAAATTGGAAGCAAAAGTTGGTCATCTGTGTAATCCAACCGTTTATTATCAGCCAGTTGATAACGACACCACATTATTCTACGTTTGTGAATCAATACAGTAAGAAACAAATAAAGTTGTTGATGTAAACAACAGAAGCCTTCGAGGTCTAAAAACATGCCCTAAACTATATCAAAAATATATGGAAGATTTATATTTATTTATAGTTTAAAATATATTATAATTATATATTGTAGTTGTAAATATATTATACATATATTACTAATTTAAAAGGTTTATTGTGATATAATAAAAGGATCTTAGGAATTGCCATTGGAATTTTTGGGTGTGCCCATCTTTAATCCTTGGTGGTTCTCCCATGGAAACTTTCAGAGGTAAGCCGAAAATCGACCACATCATTTCATAAGACAATGTACATCAGTATGACCGACAGTCATATCTACTCTTCCACTAAAGTTTTATTACGCACCCTTGATGTCACCAAATTGAATTTTAAGCTGTAATCTCGGAACAGATCCTTCATTATCGTATAATACACACACTCTAATAAAATATGTATGATGATAATTTCGTACATTTGTGTGATTTCATTTTGCTACAATTTGTATACAAAATAATATAAATACGGGAAATTGTATGGAAAAAATCCCACATCAATTATGTGCCAATTTGTACAACAATGTATGATTATGTCAACATAATTTGCAACAACAGTAAGCAACACTGTATAGCTTTTGTACATAATTTGTATGAATTGTAACACACAACATTGGGCTCAGGTAACCATGAGGGGCAATATGTTATATCGTTAGAAAAATGAGCATATTAAAGGGGAGGGTTCTGGCGGCGGCAGCCCCCGACTTAGGCTTAGGCTTACTGTATGTCTCACACTAGGCTAAGGCTAAGGATTAGACTTAGTATATCGTAGAATGGTATGGCATGCACTCCACTTTGACCCCTCAGGATTACTTTGCCCGAACATTGTATTATTATTTAAATATCCTTTGTATAAATTAACACACAAAGATAGCATGATTGGTTACACATCACTTTGTATGAAATTATATACAGCATATGTTCGATAAATTACCCATAATTTGAACAAAATTGCATACAAAAATGGTTCCAAAAATGTGTAATTATTTATACATAATTTGTACGAAATTTAAGACATTAATTGCCCCTTTTTTAACACTTAATTTTGTGAAGATATATATAACAAATATATCATAAAATTGAAAATTAGTACAATAATTGGAATTATGTACAAACATTGATGTGTTAGCTGTATCTTATTCCATACAAATATTTACAAAAATTCATACTTTATATATACGATATTTATTACAAAATATATGAAAATTCATACATTAAATATTTTTAATTTCGTGCAAATAACTATATAATTTCATAAAATACAAATATTATTTTTACTGCAAATGTATATTCAAATTCATACCTTACAACATACATGCCGAAGTAAGGATTTAGGAAAGGCTATCCCATCCTTGAGTCGTCCAACCTCCCAACACCACACCCGCGCCTCGCGATTATTACATTATGAAGTATATTTCATAGTATAAAGTGCTAAAATTCAATCAAACAAACGGATCTGAAAATTCAGACAAAAGAGCATGCCACTGTGTCAAACTCCATGCAAAATTGTTTTGATATTCGTACATCACAAGCGTATGAACTGTCGCACTTAAATTGCGCATCTTAACCAGATCACACAAATAATGTATGACACAACACACATATATGTATGACATATATAACAGTTATTTTAAGAGAGCGGTTTGTCATATTTACAAATACTGTGATACAGGTTTGTCGATTTAATATGCGGTTAAAACTTGCAGCTCGTACTCTATTACCAATTTTAGAAATTGGAATAATGAAATTTTGATCAATTTGACTCAAGGGTAGTATTAATGCGCAGGTAGCTAAAAAGTTAACAAAGAAATATTTTCTGCATGCTTAAAGGTTTAGCGCTATGATCTTATCGCTAACACTTAAAATATATTTGGATGTCAACTTTACTTTTGATTTGTAGGATTGTTAAAAGATTTCATTTGCTCAAAAAATTTTAATATTTGTTTTTCAACCTAGACCAATTCAATACAAGTTTCTAAACTTTCATCTAAAACATTTTGTGTAATAGCATCTGTAACATTTAATGTACACATGTGGTGTAATAGGTTCTGATAAAAAATTTTGTTATAATAAGCTGCATTAACTCATTGTGACGCATGAATTAATATGTATATCGTATTAGGTTAAATAAAATTTTGCCGCTTCAGTGACTTGAACCTGGACCGTTTCGGCGTGCGCCAGACGATAGCCACTGTTACATTTGGACTTGTTGCTTGGTCTTTTAAGGAACCTCTCAAAGAAAGCTAATAATAATGCACATGCCCCGCAAACTCGATTAACGCATCGTTTTACTATGTACGCTGTATCAAGTGTGTCAAATATACATGTGGAAATGGGTTGACGCTGCATGATTTAATACATTAAAAAATACCATTTGCGTAGTATTTGAAATAAACACCTCATTCTAAACTCAGTTGACAAATATGAAACATCGATATTTTCGGTATTTAGCTATATCATTGTCTTCATTTGGAATGTGAGATGTGGCTCTAAATAATTTAAGCCACACCACAAATCTGTTTTTACCAGGAGCTAAAGTATTCGAACAAAACTTATGTGTCTGGTGCTTAAGTTTCAATGTTTAACATTGGTAATTTCGTGCCACTACGCAGCGCTTTACCATCTAATTTTGAAGTTAACGGGATAGTTTGGAATATCCTGGTTATTAGGCCACCATGTCGCTTAGTCACTTATTCACAGGCAATATTTGGTTGCCCGTAAGTATTTTTGTCTTTTGACAGCAAGCTTAGCTGTAATTGATTAGCATTCATCATCTTAGTTTCTAACTATTTTCATACAAAAGGTTGAAAAAAACAACTGAGGTTTGAAAATAACAAATATGAAAACCATTTCCTGTCGAGTCAAATAAATGTATTTAAAAGCATAAGATCAATGCATTTTGCTGGCCAGTGAGAATAAATAATGCTTTGGAAATTTATTTCATTGCTGTGAAGCGCAAATTCTCAAGACAACGGTGATTACCGCTGCCGAAAAATTAGAAACGAATGATATCATATTTAAGTGAACGGAAAGTCGATTTATACAAGAGTTAGAATCAGGCACCGAATGAGGTACTACGATAGTTGGGAACATATAGAACGCTATGTTAACCGCTGGGGATTACCCTAGGTAATAGAACTAGTAATTATTCTTCTGCTGCTGAGTGGCTTACGAGTAAAATGAACAATTGCTACTGGCATTTTTTATGATTTTCAAGGTGTTGAATAGACTAAAAATGCACATGAAATAGTACATAAACTTTGATCTAAATTGCCGTTCCACAAATGCAACGGTGTTGGTGCTTTATACGCAAATTCGAGTAACCAGTTTTTGCGATTTTATTATTGCCACGTAGGTGCTGTTAGTTTCTGTTAATTTCGTTCTGCTTTATTAAGTTTAGGATATCCGTAGCATTTTATAACTCATTGGGAAGCGCGCGCTTCAGTTAAGTGTAATGCAGGTTACCTTGTGTAAATGCCGAAGCCTTGTGCTTTGCAGTACCAATTGATCAATCCACATGTTCGGTGTTCAAGCACCGTAAGAACCTCTTTTATTGTCTATTTGTTTTTGTTTAGCAAAGAAATGGTGCAAATAACCTATAAAAACATCATCAGACTGATTGAAGACATGGCTATATCGTTGTTACTATTGATTTGCTTTTATAAATGCTGAATTTAGATGCCAAACCTCAGTCTATATACCTACCACAAGCATTATCGAGTAGAACAATAAAGCTTCAGGTTGAACGTATGACTACAAATTACTGTACTTCAAAATTTTTAAGTACTGGTAACTGATGATTACTTTAAAAAACTTTGATTACCGGATTCTGGCTCCGGTTTCAACGTTAGATATAAATTTTTCAGGAAGTTAGACCAAAGAACTATTCCTCAAAAGCAGAGGAGTCTGAATTTTGCTCTGCAGATATAATATCTGGGTAACACCTGGTTCATCCAGGTAGATTCTAAGATTAAAAACTGCCAAAATTCAATTAAAATTTTTACATGCCAAAAGTTAAAATAGTTAGTAAATCGCGTCACAAACTCTATTAATATAGCCTTTAATACTAGTAAAACATTTTTAAACAAATTTTTTACGTAATGTAGAAAATTTTAGTTAAGAAATAATGTATGTAGAACAACATATATTAAATTTTATGACAATTAAATCGGCGCACCGAAAAATTACCAACGAAAACGAAACCTTTACGAGGTGGCGCGAACCAAGACGCTCTGTTTTGTAGCAAGTAGATCCAGAAGTGCCGAAAAAATAGAGAAATTACACCCAAAATAATATCCGTGGAATTTAAAAGAAGTTTCTTTGAATTTTGCAAGAGCAGATATTAATTTAAAATGCAAAAATAATTCTTGAAATTTCAAAGAATTATCTTTCAAAATTAAAAGATATGCAATTATTTAAAAGATAATTCTTGAAATTTCAAGGAATATTCTTTGAATTTTAAAAGAATATCTAGTGGTGCGAAATTCAACGCAATTTCTTTTTAAATTACATGGAAACTTAGTGTAACGCTAAATAATTTTTATGTGTTTATAAAATATACAACAATACTTTTGAACGTATTGGACTGAAAACACACTACAATTATATTGGGAGACTAACAACATTAACGCTTTATATAACCTTTTGTTTAACTACACAAAAATTGTTAAATATAGGCTCATAGCATGTATCCTGTCAGAATTTTATGTAATCTTACAAGTTACCAAAACGTGTCAAAAATTGTGGCAGCTCAACGGTCTCGGCAAAGCACCAAGTAATACGGTCAACTTTTTGAATAGTTGAGTAACGATTCTGTTGAGACTGTTATTAAATAGAATTATCAAATCGGAACTATTAATTATTTATTAGGTTGAATTGAGTTTGAAGTTAAAAATTGATCTAATTTCTTTCCGAAAAGCTAAGTTGTAAATTATAGGGTTGTTAATAATCGTTTATTAACTGCTTAAAGTAATTTATTTAGTATTTAATTTAAGATATTATTGTGTATTTCACTACTAGTGTGAAAGGACGATTTATAGAAATATCAATTTACACTTGTGTTATTTATGTTAAAAATTCTTGACACAACGGAATACATGCTCATAGGGGGATTATTCACCGCGAGGCGTATCGTCCTTTCTTGGCGCGAAGCGCCGATCCCTTTTGGATGGTACCCGGACCGTTCTGGGGCGAAGCCGCAGGCGTCAAAAACATGGGCGACACAGCACCTCTTTCCTTCCAACCGGATGACCTTCCCAAAGACACCAGACTACGAGCATGTTCTTGGCATTTTACGCTGATTTATAGGAGATATATAAATATATATTAATGTGTACAAACTTATGTAATAACTTGTGACGCAGCTGCATGGCGCAACTTCCTAACACCATGCCCATACGACCCCGGCTATCGTAACCTCAA